>JAEIII010020623.1:0-11286 GCA_018905755.1 Drosophila ohnishii | reverse complement strand
ATTCTCCCAGCTACAAAATACCAACCAAACAGTAGAAGAGTTGCTTAAACAAAACTTGGATTCTAAATTAGAAAATCACTACAAAACATAAATCAGCCACCAACTCCAATCGGGACAAACGACAACTGCTTCCGAGAATCATTTATAATATTATTTCATACTAGAACAAAACCAAACACTGCTCCATAATAATATATATTATATTATTGTCATCGATCGATCATCCAAACAATATTTGCTTGTACTTGAATTCAATTAATAAATTTGAGAATTGCAAACTATGTTCTTGTTATTAATGCAATTTGGGATTTACTAGCTTTGATGTTCTTCACGTATATTATTTGGTTTAATAATTAAATAGGTTGCACTGTACTTGGGTGGTTTCGTTTACTATTTGTTCCAGACGATTATCTTATCTTTGATTTTATCTTTATTTAAGCACGGACTAGGTGTGCTATTTAGCTTTGGTAGAGTGGGAAACAACAGGTGTGGCCGATGAGGAGAGATTAAGTGCAAGTGTTTCTAGAAGACTAATATAGGACCATGTTTCCATTTCACTAGTTTCGTTCTATTTTTATTCTGTCGTAAACAGTGCTATATTATTCCTGTTTATGAAATTGAAAAGAACATTCGAGGGTGTTCTACAAATTAAGAATATTAAAGAAAAATTGCTGTAGTCGAGTGTTACAGAAAACCCCTTCTGCAACTTGTTGCATATTTCTAGGCGGAAATATAATTTTTACCTTTATAATACGAGTTAAAATTCGAAAACAGAGAGTCTTAAATATCTCGAAGAGGTCTAGTCTAATTTAAAAGTGTATTTGCTACTATATTAATCCACCCAAGCAAAGTTGGGGTCCTTTTCCTGCCTTGAGGATGGGCCACCGATGACGGGCAAGTCACTATTCTTGGGCCTGTACAGGCCACCGCTGAAATTGTCCCGGGCGGGAAGGCGCCGGCTAAAAACGTTTCCCGCTGTACTAGGCTTGAAAATGATGTCTCGACCGGCATCCGACTTAAGGTGGTTTGATTTGGGAGCATTTACCTGGTCGAGATACGATTGCCATTGCTGCAGCTTGTCCTCCGCTGCCCGCAACTGCTCAATACTGCGTTCGTGGCCAGGATTAATGCCAATGGGCTGGATTCCGGCGATCTCCTTTAGATCCACCTTAATGGGTGCCAGAGCCGATATGGCCCGCGACAAGCCTATTTGGGAGTGTCGGATCCGGTGCTCGGTGAGATCGGCGCCCAGCAGCTCCTCGTGCGGATCCATGCGTATGGGTATTATTTTGTTGATCACGAAGAGCAGCAAAAAAGTGGAACAGATTCCCCAACAGACCAAGCATAAAGCCGACAGGGTTTGAATTCCTAAAAGGTACCAACCGCCGCCCTTGAACAATCCGCTGCGACCGTTGGTTGTGTCCAGTGGAATGGGATTGTCAGCAAAAAGGCCCACGGCAATGACGCCCCAGATGCCGCATACTCCGTGCACGGCACTGGCCCCCACTGGATCATCCACACCCATGCGGTCGAACAGTGGCATGGCCAACACGCAGAACAGTGAACCGATGGCTCCGATCACCAGCGCCTCCCAGGCGCGATACAGGAAACAGCCAGCTGTGATTGATACCAGAGAACCAAGGACTCCATTTATGAGGTCCATGATGTCCATGCCGCCTCCATGGCGCCAGAAGGAGTAGCTTTAGAAGAATGAAGACCATGAATATACATTGCTTAATTAACAAAATTGGGCTTTAAAATGTAAAGCAAGGTTTCTAAAAAAACTAAGTACTTACATAGAGCTTATAAATCCCCCGCCAAAGGAGCCCATCATGGTCATAACGGCCGCCCTTGCTGCATACTGCCATTTGGCCCCACTAACGCCGTAGGTGCTGCCCGAGTTAAAGGCCAGCCAGCCCCACCAGAGCACGAAGAGACCCATGCAGGCGTTGACCGGATTGCCCAATGGCAGGGGGTCGTTGCCCTCGGAATAGCGGCCCAGGCGAGGTCCCAGCATGGCGGCCGAGGCGAAAGCAGAGGCACCTCCAATCAAATGAACCGGTCCACTGCCTGCAATGTCCACAGCGCCTAGCTTGTTAAGGAACCCGTGTTCTCCCCACACCCAGCCCGCGGGTATGCAGTAGACAGCGGTGTTTAGGAACGAAAACAGACAGTATGCTTTAAAGTTGCAACTGGAAGGAGGAGAGTTATATTCGATCAATAAAAAATAAAAGTTTTAAATGTAAAGTCACACCCACCGTTCTGCCATGGCACCGCTTACAATCGTTGTGGCTGTGGTGGCAAACGATAACTGGAACAGGAAGGCCGCAAAGATCTGACCCATCAGGGCATCGCCTACCGGCGGATCCAGCAGAAAGTCACCGATAGCGATGAAGGGATTGGAGAGTGGGCCCCGGCCAAAGCTCATTCCATATCCGAACAGCCAGTAGGTGAAGCCACCCAGCACAATGTCGATCACATTCTTCATCATAATGTTCACCTCGTTCTTGATGCTCACGCAGCCGGACTCTAGCATTCCAAAGCCCGTTTGCATGGTGAAAATGATGAAGGAGGAGGTCAGCACCCAGTTGGTGTCCTCAACCGAGAGGTCATACATTCCTGGTATAACATAAGTGCTATGATTCCTCACGGCTCCCTTTGCCGCTGCCAGTACGGGTGTGGCGTTATCCATGTCCGTTGAGTCCCTCGGGTGTTTGCTGACTGCCAAAATCGGAGACCAATTGGCAGGAGCAGTTGCCTGCGAGTAAATGAAAGTTACAAATTACCCCGCATTTGCTTTAAATGCAACTTAATCGTCGTTCAGCAATCGCAGATTATTCCGTGTGCGTGTTGTTTGCGCACCCTCCAATCTGTTGATGTTGTTGTTGGGTGACCCTTAAAGTTTAAACTTGACTTTCGGGTCGCATGCCAAATGCATTTTACAAAATTAATGAGCTCATTTTGGGTAAATTGAATTTAACAACTATCAGATGAATACGATAGGTGCTTTGCATGCGTCAATAAAATGGAATTCTTTTAAACTCACGATTGTTTTTGTTCAATAAGAAAATAATGCATAAGGGTCCGACTGAAATTGCAATAATATTCAAGTTATTTAAAAAGTGGTATGAAATATAGTTCGAGGTAATTAAAAATTAAAAATCTGTTCTGAATTCCGTAAAATAAATTAATATTTTTCATCGAAAGGTTGGGGTTTCTGTATTAATTCATTTAAATGTTAACTAGGTTCGAGTTATTTGATTATCTAAATTAGTTCCTTTCTTCTTGATTAAATTTAGAAATTATAATAATACATATTGACTTAACTTGAATATAAAACCTGCACTGATTTTTTTGCCTTCCCCGATGAACACCAACAGAAAACATTTGAATTGCAACCGTTACAAGTTCAAATGACTCCCACGCAAACGATTCACGCAGCCCTGGAACTTGGCGCGTCCAGTGGTTCCAAGCAGACAACGGTAAATTAACGGGAACCCTGGAAGCGAAACTTCTGAGCGAAAACTCTCGTTCGGTTCGTCGTCGTCGGTGGTTGTTGGTATTGCTCGAACGTTCGCAAAAAACTGTTGAAAATACTTGGATAAAATACTTGTGTGACAAAATAGCAATTAAACAATTATTTCTGTTGTGTGAAGAGTGTTAAATAGCGTGTGCAAAATGTATTTTTTGGCATTGCTTGCGTTCATTGGAAATGCCAAAGGTAACGGGAACGGTCCATTGGGGAAAACTAATGTGAAAAATTTTATACACACGCACACACACAGACAAACGACCATGCAAATTCAGCCCCACATCCTGGCGATGCGAAAAAGGTTAAGCTTTATAATTTGGAAAATCTGTCGATTGAAAGGATGTAAACTCCTTGAGAGTGAACACAAGGTTTTTCAACAAAATCAATTTCGATTGCTCGGATTGCTCCTTCAGCGATAATTGGAAATATGGTCCATGGCCACAGAGTTCACAATTTATGGGACACGGGGCACACACACACAGTCAAAGCCAGCACTCACCAATACCAACTCATATTCTGCGCTTCGTTTCGCTCTTTTTCTCAGCGGAGCAGAAGCAGAATCAGATTCAGAGAGGGAAAGAGAGAAAAGGGGCATAACGGTTTTTTGGGTGGGGAAATGGAAATGGCAATACGAAGGAAGTGGCCTGCAAAATTTAGCTTTGCTCCTGTATGTATATATGTATGTATATGTACATGTGTGTCTGCTTTGTGGTGGGCGGTTGTTTGGGGGTGTGTGTGTATGGTGTTTATTTTTTGCATGTATACTTGCCTCCTCTGTATGGGTGTGAACTGGGTGTGTATGTGATACGCTCGTATGTATATGTCACACACACATTCACACTAATTTCACTTGGAAACTCTCGAATGAACGGCAACATTTTTTTGCGATGTTTTTCCTTTTTTGTTGCGGGGGCGTAACGCACGCCTGTTTGCCATTTTCGTTCGTGCGTTTCCTGCCCAGAAATTCGCTTTCTCCTCTTCCTCCCCCTGCCAATCTAACGGTCCTTCGCTGCATACACATGTACCTAAGTATGTATGTATGTATGCACATACATACATACATATGTTGCTGAGAGTGTACATATATGCATGTATATTTGTTTTTAATTTGAATTTCCTTTTGCTGTTTAGCATTTAAATGATGTCGAAAATGTTATGCGTTTGCATTTAATTTCATTCAAGTGATAAATATTGTGCCCTCTCCTCGCGGCTCTCTCTCTCCTTCTCATTTTTACTGATTTACCCTTCCTGACCCTCGATTGAGCACAGGATTTACAGCACCTGCTGCACTTTGTCATTGCATCTGTATGTGTTTATGAATGTATGTATGTATGTGTAAGTGTGGTTTGGTGGCGCAATTTAAAATCGGCAAAGGCGAAAGTTGGTCAAGTGTGCCAAAATAAAGAATTCAGCTTCCAAGTTTCGAGTGTGTAGTTATAGGTGCATGTTTGGGCTTCTGTCTCAAGTCTCGGATATTCCAGATCCTTTGAACACTGAAGATTTTAAATGAATTTTTGCCAAAATGTAAATAAATACATATACATATATATATATATATGGTATATACATATATTAGAAACCTCACAACACAGTAAAGCAACCGCTTACATATTTTAAAAAGTAGCAAGGGAACTTTGATTCTTTTTTTTTATCAAAAAGCTTGCGCCCAAATCATAAATGTTAAATTATTTTGCTTCTATCATGATTTATTTTTTTAAATCAAAAGATAGGGTAGTAACCTTTTTCGTAAGATATAATACTTTGTAGCATACTTAGATGCATACTTTTAGATTTTACAACCTCAGATTTTCATATTTTTTCTTTTGTGGATCGTTTTTAGGAGTATATTATTATCGGTAAAGACAACGAATTTTAAAAATAATTTTGGCAACAAATTACATAAAACAATGAGCTTGGTTTGACCCGAATTCTTGCAATTTCTGCAGATGGAAACGCGGTGAGCTCTAGCCTAGTTCCCGGTGGCCACTGCCGGGACTACAATGGGAAGCTGTATGAGACGGGCATGCACTACATGCCTGGACCCGATTCCTGCCGTCTGTGCACCTGCGACAGCGGACTACCTAAGGCCTGCAAGATGGTGCTCTGTGAGGCGTTCAGCAAGTGCAAGTCGTTTCAGACTGTTGGCAGCGGCAATAACTGCTGCGAGGTTATCTGCCTGGATGACCAGTTCAGCGACGGGAGCACCGACTTTGGCATTTGACTGGTGGCCAGTGGCATTACGGCCACGCTCTCGCTTTCATTACTCTTCTTCCTGGTCAATCGGTTGCGGCAACGCAAGATGCGAGCGCGGGAGAATCGCCAGAATGCTGAGGATCAGCGCAGCATCGTGGGAAGCATTGGGTAAGTCTTCCATCGTTGTTGTGTTCAAGGAGGTGATCTGATGTTATTTTTTGGCGCTCCAGCTACATTGCCGGCAACATGGGCTACATGGAGGGCAATCTAAGCGCCATTGACTACTCCTATGGCGGCGCTGCCACTCACTATCCCCTGTGGAAGCCGCATTTTCCGCGAGGTGAAGCTCCGCCCCCGTACGAGGAAGCGGTGGCCATTTCACAAGCAGAGGCCCTAAGCGCCCAGTGCACGGTGAGTCTGCCAGCCAGCAGTTCCCAGAGAGCAGTTGCTACAGTCAGCCAGCAACAGCAACAGGCGGTGGCTCAAGCCCAGGCTCAGGCGCAGGCGCAACAGCAGCAGCAGATCCAGGCTCAGGTACAGGCCCACCAGCATCTGCAGCAGCACACGCTCCAACTGCACACTCAGCCGCAGCAGCACCACCAGCCTTATACCCAACAGCTGGTAGCGCATCCGCATCCACAGCACGCCCACCAGTTGACTGCTGCCGCTCCAGTGCTGCCCCAATCTAACCAGTACACTCAGAGCACTACAAACCTGATTAACATCAATATCAACAGTGGCGGAGTGACCACCATAGCCACTGGGGAGAACCACCAACCGCCTTACAGCTTGCAGAGTGAGCAGCAGCAACAGCTTACCTTGGAGCAGCACCATCAGCAGCAGCAGCAGCAGCAACATCTTATGCAGCCTCCGGTAAGCAGTGGATCTATTTGCCTGCAGGCCATGCCCAAGCCTCCGGTCTCCGCTGAGTGTAGCTATAAGAACTGCCATCTCAACATCAGCGCCAGCGTGACCACAGCAGCGGCCAGTTCGAGCTCGGCTGCCTACTCGACTGGGCGCAGGACGACGCCTCGCGGATCGCAGGAGCTGCTTCACCAGCTGCCTCAGCAGCAGCAACAGCAACAGTATCTCACCGTGGCTGATGTGGAAATAAATGCCAGCGCCAGTGCAGCTAGCTATCATTCCTTGCCAGCAGCCAGTGGAGAACTTCAGGCCACGCCCACTCACGCTCAGGTGTTGCAGCATCAGCAACAGCAGCAGCAACATTTGTTAGCGGCCATATCCTCCCCGGCAATGGAGCTCCTGCAACCTCTGGAAATCGCTACAATCTCAGCTACACCAGCGTCCAGCACAGCGGATTCGGTGACCCAGACAACACAAATGCCTCTGCATGGAACCCTTAAAAACAGCCAACAGCAACAACAACAACAACAGCAGCAGCAGCTCAGCAAGACACCATCTAGTTCGCGTCGCTATCATCGCACGATTCCGCGATATTTCGCTGTGGCCGACCCTCTGCAGGTGAAGCCCAAGACCAGCAACAGCTCCACATCCACCTCGGAAGTGTCCGGAAAGCCGGCCAATAAGAAGCCCATGTGCCAGTGCCCCATCCAGCACGTACCGATGTCCTACATGGGGAGCAATGCTAATGCCAATGCCTTTCTCGGCGGAGCAGGCAAGTTATTTGCCACCACCTCAAGCAGCAGCAGCTCTACGCCCACCTGCTCCCTGTCACCGGGGGCGGCCACATCTGGCGGCGTCCGGCATGCGGCCACCTTGGCCTATGGACAGCGAGCGAAATCATCGACGAATCTGCAGCAGCACGCCCAGGACTTAATAACGGCGGCCGCGGGTGGAGGGACTCTAAGGCGGAGCGGATGTGGCCACGAGCCAAAGATAGCCACCATCTCCAAGCAGGTGGGCGATGAGACTCACAGCCCCCATGCTGGATCCGGTGGCGGAGTCAATGTGTCCGCCATTATTCCCCCGCCTCCGCTGCAGCATCCCGAAGAGGTTTCGGCCCCTCCCATTGTCCTGGGACGCGTTCAGAAGCGCTCATCCAGCAGCTCCGCGGAAAGGGGCCGGAGTACGAGCGGAGGAAGCGGTAGCGCCAATGGGGGACGCAGTGCGTCCAGCGGAGGCGGCGATTCCCTCTCCAGCGCCTACTTGAATCGAAAGGTGAGTTCGAAATGTAAGTAATCCCTTTGTGAGAGCTTGACATGGCGGGGAATGAGATCGCGCAGTCGAAATTGAAGCAGAACTACGCAGATTGGTTTCCGAAGATTATCTCTCTGGTTTCATTCCTCGATTTGGGTTTTTCTTGTCGTGTGCCGCTGCTAATCCATCGGTCTCTTTCAGGTTGATGCCTACTTGAGTTTGACGCAGAAACAGCAGCAACATTTCTTTAACCAACAACAACAGCAGCAGCAGCATCATCATCAAGATCTAAGCAATCCGACTTTACCACCGAAACTCTACAAAAGCCTAACGAATTTAAAGAGCGCCACCGTGGTCACCACATCCTCCTCCTCCTCGTCCGCCAGCGGGAGCAACGCCGTGTCCACCATCTACACGCTGAGCAAGCCGTCATCCACTGGTCAGCGCAAGGAGCAGACGCCCACGCTGACACTGCCGCCGGCCAGTCCGGCCACTGGATGCGGGGAGAAGCTGGCCAGCGGAAAGATCAACACGAGCACTTTCTATCCGCTGGCCAACCACGTCACGTACACACTGCCGAAGAACATCAGCGGGAAGGTATCCCTGAACAGCACCATCAACAGTGTGGTCAGCAAGGTGCCATCAGTAATCAGCATTCCACCGGACAGCAGCTCGATTGGCCAGGGAGGAGCTCCTGCAAAAAGCACCACACTGCCAAAGATACTGCGCGTGAAGCGAGACACTGGAGCAGGAACTGCCACGAGTCCGGCGATTGCCCATTGCCAGATGCCAACGTATCCGCTTGCGCCAAAGAGCAACGGCAGCGGCACTGCGGGATCCAGCAGACGATCGCCCAACAAACAGCTACCCGTGTGCACCACGTCGAAGAATTGCCTGAATCCCAAGGAGCACTTCCTGCCCAACGACACCAGCCTGGACGATGACTACCTAAGTGAGTGCGAGAACTGCAAGATAGCGCAGAGTGCCAAGTATTATTTGGACGCGGAATTGAACGGCGGCAGCTCTGCGGCCTCGCACCAGGAGACGATGACACTGCAGCGCAAGTCGCTTGAGGAAACCATGGAAGAGCCGCACGACAGCTACTACCGCAACTCGCACACTCTGCCCAGTAATGCCAAGAAGCATGGGTAAGTCATATATCCTCCAAATACAAATTAAAAATAATACAACTCGAATTCCTCTTGCAGTTCAGTGAGCAAAAACAACAGGGAGTCGTGGCAGTTCTCGACCATTCCCGCTGCCAGCTCATCCGAAGAGGATGTCAACGAATGAGATTTAAGCCATTTTCTTTAAGATGCCCGATCGATCCCATGCCCCGAAGCGCATCCTAAAGAAAACGCAGGCTCCAAAAAACATCCCAATAGTATCCCGATCCCCCGAAAGGCAAATAAACTTGAGTAGAGCGAAGATAAAACTACCAATTGCTGCTGCAATGAAGGAGAGAAATCCTGTATATATAACTTAAATATAATATAAACTATGGCATTAAATATATGTGAGTAGGAGGTGGCAGAGTAACCAATTGATTGTTAGATATTAACCATGGCGATATGCAGCAGCCCGCGTGTTTGTTATATGCACACCTGTATGTATATCTCTGTATGTATGTAATTGAATCTGTATATTACGCTATAGAATAAGAGAGGGAGAGTTAGGCCGAGGAAGTAAATCAATTATAGCCCATGCATTATTAGCGGAACTGTTGAATATTTAGCATATATGTATATGAAATTGATATTTAGGATGTCAAGCCCAACTGCCATCTGCCATTTTGCCAATGTTAACTGTCAATAATTGTGTATGTATGTAATATCTAACAACTTTTTATATTCTATATAGGTACTGACCAAAAGTCAAAGTATTCTTCCCCCGCAGCTGCACCGATCATTGCACATAAGAACTTGTAGGATAAACCAATTGACATGCATACATATATAGAGGAAGAATAGAATACGTATTAGAATTGAAAGCTCATTCCGACAATTCATTCCATCTCATTCGCCCCGCTTTATAAATACCAATCTAAATTGTCATTTATTTTCTAAAACTAACTCAAAATGAATGTACCATATAAAATAGAACGAAACTAAGTCAGTTTATAGAAGTAAGAAATCGTTTTTCGAACATGCTAGGCGTAGGCGGTGAGAAGGTTTATAGACATTAGACGGTTTCTTGATCGATAACGAAGGACTTGCTAGAGAATAACTTTCGTTTGCTTCTTAACGACAGTCTAATGCCAACGATACGAGCACGATATACATATAAGCATATATATATAAATGTATATGGAATACAGGTAGAGGAGTATGAGGGTCTCGAAATGAGAGGCTCCCCATTGATGAATGAATTGTCTGATTTAATCAATTTTCAAAAACTAGTCGATACTAAGCCAGGAGATACACAAGCAATTAGTCGAAGCCTATCTTGGACGAACGCCAAGCTACCCGAGAAGAAATTCCCCTGATTTTAGTCTTAGTTCTTTTAAATATATGTAGAATACTTGACTTTTGACATTCTCCAAGGACAAGGACAGAAACTTGGCAATGGTTTTTGTTCCGCTTTTGGTTGTAATCGATCTCAGACCTGATAAACTGTATTGTGTTCAACGGATGCTCAAAATAGCTGTAATTCATTCTGATAAGTGTAAATGGTACAATTTGTTGTTTAAGTTCGTACTTACTACATATTGTATGTTCAACGAAGACTTGCTGTTATCAAATGCTCAAAGCGTGTACTGACCACAACGCAATCGTGTCGCCCCAAGTACCCGGGGAGTGTAGTTTAGCGAACAGGAAAAATATAAGTATTACAGAACTTACTCAATAGTATTAAATAAACAAAATCAAACGTTTTTCAATACATACTTATTAGTCGAGTCGAGTCGTTTATCAAAATTTAGTTTCCAACTATTCAATGAACAGAAAAAGAACAGAAAACCAACAACATATGTACATCACGGCTAAGTACGAATTTTTATTCAATAAGCTACATATATATTTACTATTAAACGACGTCTCAAAAAAACCAAAAATATTGAATTAACAACCAAAAAATACTTGGTAAAGGTAGTAATAATAATAATTGCAAACCATAAACAAGACATTATAATTAAACTAGTGTGTGCGATATAGTTAAAAACAAATTTACCAAAATCGAATAAAAACCAAACTCGTTTCAACAAACATATTATTCAATACAATTCAAGTCGATATTGAGATTTGTATGAATAATTGCTTAAACAAACAAAAATATTACGAGTATCAATGTGTTAATTGAACAAAGTCGTATTGTAACTATTTAAATTTAATTGCAACTAAAAACTGAAAAATAAATTGGTCTATAATGAAAAATAATAAGTCTGAGTGTGTTTGTTCTGTATTCTATGGATTAGGGTTTAGTATATCGATGGGGAGAGTCCCAAA
>JAEIII010020571.1:0-13591 GCA_018905755.1 Drosophila ohnishii | reverse complement strand
TTTTATATTCACAACTTCCCAAGTTCTGATTAATGAACTCATTTTCCCTAAATAAAATCCTTCTTCCACCCAAAAAGAAGTTCGACATCCAGTACTTCCTTTGGAGCGACCACTTCCGGGGCTAAACTTACCCCAAGTGAGGGTATCCAAGACCAAGTACTGACCCCGCATATTGATACACAGACGCCGACGACGTAAAGTCGACTTAAAGGACAAGGGAACTCCGCCCCGTCCGGATGTGCGGATGTTCGGATGTTCGGAAGTTCGGGGAAGCAAAGGAAAAAGGCATAAGACGACGGCAACTTTTTTTCTGGTAGTTGTGGGTTTTCCTTTATTTCCCCCGTTTTCCATTCTATTTTCCTTTATTTTTTTTTTGTTGAGCTGTACGTTCGGTTTAGTTGTGTTTTGTGGGTGGCGCACATGACTGGAAATTATTTAAGCAGCTGTCAGCTTTGCACCGTCGCGCTTTGCCAGGACCAAAATGAGGAATCGGGGGATATATATATGGTATATATGCTATATGTACGTATGGGTCGGGTCGTTGGGGGTTAGCAAAAGACAGTCACAAATTGGCAGGCTGCCTTCGATGCTAGTTTGCTCCGTTGACTTTTTAAGCGCCAAGTGCTCACCCTGAACGCACCAAGATAAAAAGTGCGGAAATAATCTCTCTCCTCCAGAGTGCGACTTAACTACCCGTATGTCTGCATAAAAGTGAAGTTTAAGGATACGAAACGATGGTTGTCTGCCAAGTTCAAGTCTCTCTCCCGCCCCCAAAACTAAACCCAAGCCCAAAAAAAGAGAACCCCACTGAAGCTTGGAATTCAATCAGCCAAGAGTTCGAAGGGTTAATTGAAAACTTGGTTGGTTTGCTGCTGCTGCTGCTGCTGTGCCATTACCCAGTGCTTACATAACTTAAATTGAAAATTCGGGGATACTTGAAAACAGTTTGGAAAACTTATGGTTTATTGGGATTGGTGAGATTTCAGGGGTTTCTAGTGGAGATTAGCATCTTTGGGAGGTTTTCTTTGATTACTTTAAGGTGATTTCGTTGAGAAAACTGATAAGTTCAAATAAAGCAGATTGTTAAAAATTAATGCAGTTAAACTATCGTTTTTACTTATCGTTAATAAAAAATCATGCTTAAAATGCAAAAATACAAGACTCAGGTAATTAAATTCCCAATTTCTGTATTTTTTAAGTACATAAATTGATACATAAATACATTAAACAAGGACAATTTTCTGTGCTCTTAAGATAATAGAACCAACTCAGCCTTATTAGAATATCATACTTAACAACATATATTTCTTAGCTTCAAATATTTCAATACTAAAATTTAAACTTACATTTTTCAAGTGCTTTAAAATATAAACAAATTCTCAATTGATCAATGACAATTTTCCTTCCCTTAATAATTCCCCTATAAACTACTTTGTTTATGTTTAACATTCCATTACCTATTTCAATTCCATTAGCCCACCTATGTGTAATTGAAACCCTGTATCTTTATCTTGCCAAGATAAACCTTCCAAAAACTATTTTTTCCCGCTTTTAAGGTAAAGAACATTTAATCAAATAAAAGCTTCCCCAAACTCCTCTTTCGCCCCTTAAAAAAAAAACTTTCGACTTAAGGACTTACCATATGCATATTGCCAACACGCCACATCCTGGACGAAGGCGAAAAATACAGAAAAAAAAATGTCAACCCAAAGGAGCCAGAAAAAATAGATGGGATAACTTGGTGCAGTGTGGTTAAAGTCAAAGTTGGTATCCACTTTCCACTGCTGCTGCCGCCGCTGTTTGTTTTGGGGTGTTTGCGAATTTATTTATTGGCGCAGACTGGCGTCGTTTTTACCCCCAACTTTGGGTGGCTTTGGCGGAGGCAGCAGCCGGAGCCGTTGGGCAACATTTTAGTGCCGGCTTTATTTACCTGCAGCCAGAGTAATGGGTTAAATAAAAAGGTAACTGCTACCTGCTAACTGCTGGCCTTACGGTGCAGTACGAGCCACTCGCCGAGACAATGTTTTAACCATGGCTTTAAATGCTTAATTGTAAAATAGTTTTCCGCTAAGCGAGTCGGGGGAAAAACTGTTGGAGAAGGAGCTACGTCTCCGCACAGCTGACCTCCTGTTGTTTATTCCTGTTTTCTACTCCGGTCGCCTCGGTTCCGTCGGGGTCTAATAGGGTTTTAATGTAATTTGTGGATCTGGCTGGTAGGAATGCTGACTCAGGCGGTGCTGTGTTTATTTATCGATGGAACCTTCGATTTCTTTGCTCGCTTTAATTAATTTTCTGGAAGAGCAAAGCATAAATATTCGTTTAAAAAATTCTGTGGAATAATTTCCTGAAAGGTTAATGTAAAATATTATTTACTCTTCCTAATAAAAATAAGATCTGTTTTTTATATAATTAACAAATTTTCAGACCTCTACAGTGTTAGCATTTCTTTTATTAACAATATATATCGTTTTGCTTTTTTAGTTCTCTCAACCATAACTAATATTACCCTTTCATAATTTTCCCACAAAATGAAATAGCTTTTCATCCCGTTTTCAACCACATTAGTAATTATCATAACACCTTATAATATTGAATTATTTAGACTCCAAAAATACATACATACAGACTGTTGTTGTTCCTAGAAATTTTGATATCGCACACCGGAAGCCGCCGTGCTACCTTTTCAACAGTCTCTACCCCCAATTTTCTCCCACAGAATTTTTTACCCTGCCACCACGGCAACAGCAGACTAAGAGCTTGGTAATTAAAGCGAAATAAAGTGTGGATGGGCGGGCGGCATCCTGCTGGCAATCCTTTAAATGTTTGTCTAGCTGTTTGGAAGTCATCCTTATCCTTGGTCTGCACCCTTTCCGCTCCTTGTTGCTCCTTTACTCACTCCAATACCGAGGCCCATTCTCATGTAGATGTTGGAGTTATGGGCGTGCCCTGCATAGTTCTTGTTGTTGTTTGCTATTCATCGTCCTCGCTGGGAGGTTCCGCTAAAGCACTGCAAAAAATGTTTATTGAAAATGTAAAGTTAAATTGGTTGGACAATATTTTTATAAGATTTTTAAGATTTGAAATAATAAAGAAAAATAAACAAAATATTCATTGTAATTTATTTTATATAAACTCAATTTTTGGACTAAAATTGTCCTTAATCTTGAAGATAATGAATCTGTAAGCAGCCTCGTTTTTTCTCCCAGTGCTGTCACAAACGCAGTTACTTTCTGTTGTTCTTGTTACTGTTGCCATAGTTGTTGTTGTTCGTACAACGTAAAATTAATTTGCACAGCCGTTTTTCATTTCGTTTGTCGCTTCAATGTTTAATGTCTGCGAATGTGTGTGTGCCTCTGTGTGTGTGTGTGTGTGTGCGAGGGGTGTGTCTGTGTGTGGAGCGTTCCTTGCATATTTTAGCAAGATTGCATTCATTCCAAATTCATCGCTCTTATGCCCAGCCCGAGCCCCCCATCTATCCAAGCCCAGTCCTTCCTCCGCCGGCACACCTTTCGCTTCAGCGCCTCCATTTCGCAAAAGGAGCTACAATCACTTACTACTTCACCTGGCGGCGTCAGGATCTGGAGCAGGCTCTGGGAGCAGGTTCGAAGGGTCGTCCGTCGGCAGGGTAGATTTATATGTGCTTAGTTGCCTTTGGAACGTTTACCGGCGAATTTATAACATTTTTAATGCAAATTGGGACATGAAAAGAGTTAATTTCCTTTATGAACAAAAGGCAGTCAACATTTTCGGCTCTAAGAGTCCTTCGGCTCCTTGGCATTTCTTTAGCCAAGTTAAATGAATGGAAGTCTTGACTTGCCGGCGCTAGATTTAATAGTATTCTCTTAAGGGAATTGGTTCGTTAGGGGAATCGGTGGGATTCTGTTTTACTTAAAGTAAGGTAATTAAAAATAAATTAAAAGTGGAAGGTACTAGAAAAATTATATATTTATTTATGGGTAAAGTTACATAAAACTATAATTTTTTTTCATACCCAAAAAACAGATAGTATTTAATAGAATTTATTTTGAATAATTGTCAATAAATCATTTCAAATAATAAATATATTTATTTAAAACCAAATGCATCGTCAACCTAAGAGTAGTTAATATTTTCAGAGCTCTGTTTGATTGTCAAATAGAAACCATTATGAATTATTTATAAATATATTTTGTTATATCTAATTATATATTTAATTTAATTTTTTCTCTTTGCAGATTTCCCACGATTGTAACGAATGATTTGCATGAATTTGGAGGCAAATTTGGAGCTGAAAGGATTAAGCAGTCGCATACTTTACGAGCCCAGTGAGTGTGAGAAACGAAACTCATTAACATTGTATAAACCCGCCCGAATCGTGATATAGAACAGTCGATATATCATTTTACGGGGCCGCCATCAAAATAAACAACTTGACCAAAATGATACCCTTAAGCGGGCTGCAATAGCTGGCAATTTACCTCCTTTTTTTTGGGGGGGCCGTAAATTCCAGACAGTCTGTAGAGAGAGGGAGAGGAGGAAGCGAAAAAAATTTATAGACAAACTTGTGCTATTGCAGTGGGTCTGTCGGTCGGGCTTTTTGGATGGCAGAACTTTTGCTTGAATATAATATTCATAAATTTAATCCGAGCAAACACTTTTCGCGTATTTCGTGAGCTTTATTTTGGTTTTTCTCTCTTTCTGCCCATGCCCCTCCTATTTTTGTTTTTATTTTGCCGCCCACGTTTATCACTGAGACGACGTCAAGTATTCCACTTTTGCAACATTTTCCGGGTTTGGTTTGCTTACGCCCCTTTCTCTTCACCTCCTAGCCCCCTCCTTTGGCTATGCCTTTGGTTGTATCTGTGTTTTCGTGGCGAAGAAGAAATAAACAAAATAAATAATTCATAATGCAAATAGGCCAAAACACACAGAGACAAACCGAATGCCAAGGCAACGGGGCAAAATAAGAGCCCGAGGCGGTATTGCAACCCGGCTCGGACTCGGACTTGGTTTTGGGATCTGGTCCTGGCACTGATTCTGACTCGGACTGGGAGTCCTTCATCTAGCCTCCTCCAACTTGGCCGGCCAGCTTTTGGAGGCAATCTGGCCTGTGTACATAAGCACTTTCAGGCGAAAGGATTATCAAACGAATCAGGTATTCCGTCCATTGTTGGCATTGCCCAAATGAGGGATCTCTGCCTGGGCACATAAACCAGTGAAACAATCACAAAAAAATTTAGGAAGATAAAAAAATGTCAAGTGTGGGTGTTTTACTAAAAACACTTAAAAAAATAGGGAATTTTTCAAGTATTTTTTGGAGAAATTTAAAGAAAGGGTAGGAGTTTTTTTATACAAAATAAGTGTAATTTGTTCGAGGTTTTCTTTGTTTAAAAATAACTTTTTCAATTATTTATATAAGTCTTAACTTTTATTTATTTAAAAACTAATTCTAAACCTTATTTTTTCTTTCATGTTTTTCCTCCTAGAAAATAAATAAAATCCTTTAAATATTTCAATTTTAGGTTCTTTAATTTCTTAGAAAAAATAAAGTGCCAGTTTGACACAAGTTTTCTATAAATTAACACCCCCTCTGTGTTAGTTTCACACCACATTTTCCCTGGTATTTTCCCCCCGCTTACGAAAAAGCGTGTCAAGTTCGATGAACCTTTTTTCTCTGTGCACTCTCATTCCGGTTGAACTTATGGCCCGTGTGGCTAAGCCACGGTTAAGGGTTTTACGGCTTTAAATAGTCAACCAAGGCTAAGCAGGGGCCGCAACATCAAAATGATGGAAAGGGAGGAGAGTGAAAAGCGGAGGGAAACACCGCATATATTAAATAAAAAATGCAAAATCGTTAGGGCCGTCTCAGGGTGATGAGGGTGACTCTCTCGCTCTTGGCCAGGGCGTGTGCAACTAAAATAATCAAAAAAACGCAAAAAAATAAATAAAAAAAAGGGTAAAAGTAGGTGGAAAAGCCAGAAGAAGCAGAAGAAGCATTACCAGTAGCACAGAAGAAGAACAAGACAAGGCAGGCGTAATCGCCAAGCAACACACACACTCACACAGGCACACAGTCAGCATGGTAAAAAATGCAACAAAATCGGATTAAAAAGTGCTCACGGGTTGAGCAACCGAGCAAAAGACCAAAGCCAAAGCCAAAGCCAAAAGCGGCTGCCAGAACCCCAGAAACAGTAGTAAAAAACAAAAAAACCAACAAAAAACAAAGTTTGTTATAAAACTGGAGACTAGAAGATACCTAGTAGTTTTTATTAGAGGAAAAAAAATTAACAGAGGTAAAAGAAAAATATAATATATTGTGTTTAAGGCTAAGAAAATGGTTGGATAACATCGTACGTCATTTCAAATTTCACAAATGGATTATGGAAAATCGCATAATAAAATATGTATCTTAACCTAACTAATTCCTTATTTCTTGAAAAAAAATATTATTTTACACAATAAATGGACAAAATTGGGGAGTAGGTCTTTGGTCCAAAGACATTTCGTTGCGTATTTAATTTTCATCTGAACATACCTTCAAAAATCACCAAGAAAACTATATTTTTTAAATGGAATCAAAGCAAATTATATTTTTAAAATATAATATATTAATAATACAACTTAATTTAAATTTAATTAAATTTATTTTAGTTTTTTTTAAAGAATTTAAGCCCCAAAAAATCATTTGTTTTCTGTATAAACACAATTAAACAATACTTATCTATAAATATCCCGCGGTATTTGCAAAAACCCCACCGAAACCTTTGGCCCAAACCCGCCTCAGCAAAAGAGATACAAATTGCAGTAAGACGGTTTTTTATAGTTCAACGATGGATTTACGATGTTGCACGACTTTGAACTACATTTGCAATGCGAAGGGGGGGAAATGGTTTTAAGGCTGAGGATGGAAAGCGCCACCCACAGCGGTTGGAAAATCCCCGCGGACTGCTTAAGTTCGCGACTAGGGGTGCTGAATAAAACTGTTCACTGTACCACTATATCTTTCTATATCTAGAGCCAAGCTAGTTTGTTAACAGCTAACCAGTCGGGTGTGTTGTTCTGTTCCACCGGGTGTAACTGTACTTGCCTGCTCGTTCGACCGTTACGGCTCGTAAAAGTTGCAACTTTTTCTCCGGAAAATCGGTGGAGGGATGGGTCTTCCTTTGCCCCCTGCAATTTTCCTCCATCCCTTCAAAACACTCGATGAACTACAAGTAGATGCAAAAAAGGCTGAGGCCAGACTGCAAGGAGCATATAATACGGCCGTAAACTGGAATGCTACGTCCGCTGCAAGTTGCAACAAAATTGCAGCCATGTTCTAAGCCGGTTTACGGTCGCACCCACTGGGTAAATATTGTGAAGAGTGGGTGGGTTGTTCCCACTCCAAGGATGGGTATCGTGGGTGTGGTGCATGATGGCCTCCCAAGGAAATTACGGATTCAAATTAGCGGCACTCAATCTCAATCTGGAGAGAGTTCGGGCCGCCCACTCAACCGCTGGCTAATGCGTTTTATGATGCCCACTTTATAGAGCCAACTTACCCCAGTGAAGGCACTGGAAAATATCAGGATATTTCATTAAAATAAAAAAAGTTAAATAAATTAATTGTTAATAGATTGAAATTGTAATAATGGTTTTATCCCGCTTAATGTAATTTTGTTTGTATTAATATTTTTCTATTTAAAGTTAGTTAGTTTCTTTAATTTTAATTTCTACGGGTTCTAAAAGTTTAAATTATCGATATTTGGAACAAAGACCAATAGATAATTATATTTTATTTATTTATTTATTAAAAAGTTAACGTATAAATATATTTTCTTTGATATATCAATACAAGGAAAATTCCTTCGCCTTTCCAAACAGTTATTTTCTTTAAAAATAAATAAGTTTTTTAAATCCCAAATCATAGCCTTAGCCCTCAGTGTAACCAGCTTATAGCCCACTCTGGCTTTCGATCCTTTCGGCCCACTTTTATGCAATTTAATCAACTTATCGCGTAAAATGCACAAAACGTTTTTCTTTTAGTTCTCCCAAACCTCCCTCATATCCACCCCCAACCGCACAGCCCCGCCAAAAACAAACCCTCGCCAAAAGTAATCAATGATTTTTCAGTTTGTGCATTAAAATGCAACCCACACCAAGGGGCCCACCCAGCAGCCCAACCCATTTTAGCCACATTTTACTCATTGGCTCTGTTGCTTATTTAGGGCTAATTAAGTTTCATTTAATGGCTGCCGTTGAGCGCGAGGTGCCGAGGTCACGGGGTGGCTGGCGGTACTTTACAGTTTAGCAGTTAGTTGTTGATGCTTTGCCATAAAAAAAAAACACAGAAAACATACAACAAAAAGTGAAAAACAAAAAGAAAATAGAAAATTTCCGCGTGCCGCTTTTTAACTTTTCCCCGAGTTGGCAATTGAAAGTTTCTTGCGGCTGTGGAAAGGGAGCTGTGGATTGGGGATTGGATTGTGGATAGTGGATAGTGGATGAAATGCACCCAGAGGGTGGGTGTTTCATCTATATCCATATCTATCCCCCTTATGCAATTTAGGGATTTTAACCGAACTGTATGGCCAACTTTTGTTTGAATGATCCAACGACTCTTATTTAGACAGAGTTTTGTTATTTACACAGCTCTGGCTGAGGGTTTTTATCGTTTAAGCTTGGCTTTCGCTTATAGAGCTGGGAATTTTGTGATTAACAAGGAATCCATTTTATAAATTTGTAAATTTATAGGATTTTTAGTAAATATTTTGGAGTTCATTTAATTAAAGTACAAAAACCTAGAGCCGGGAATTAAAAGTGTAAGTAAGCTTTAAATAAAACCCTAAATTGGAGTAAAATATTAATAGTTTTTCTATATTTTCCGGCAAAATATCCCCTAACAAGGTACTTATTGTCCTTAATTTGTACGATTTATGTACATAAGTAAGTATAGATTAAAACAATAAAAAAGACAGTTCGAGCGGGAAATAAAATTACTAAGACTGCTTTAAATAAATTCCTAGAAAAAAACAGTCAATTTTAATTATTTTTATATGTATAATTGTAAAATCATAAATATCTCATTTAAATGTTTTTACAATTTTGCAGTATATAACCTTTAATATCTTTTTTCATTTCCAACTTTCCGGCTTACATCTCCCTTAATTTACTATAATCCCCCTTGTAACCTCCGATAAATCCAACGACCACAGAGAAATAAAAAAATATCACTGGAACAGAACAAAGTAAAACATTTTTTAATTAAATAAATTAGCTGGCCACAAGCCAACCTTGTTGTTTCCTCTTCGGCTGCCATTAGTCTCTGTGGCTGCGATTCCATAGAACGAGATTAACACAAATAGCTGGCAATTTTCGATGGGCATTTAATGTCTGGCTTCAGTACAAGACTAATGACGACCTTCGAGGGGGTCAAATCGGAGGAGCCCTCCCTCCGCTGGCTTCCAGCAATTATGGGTCTCGTCTCTCTCCCTCTGACTATAATGATGGTTATCTGTCGGAGTGAAGTGAAAAGTGCCCCAACGATTTCCCTTCGTGATTTGAATCATTCATGGCGATGATCTGCCATATAACTAACCGAGTTTAATGATTTATAATTGACAGAAAACACTTTGTTCTAAAACAAAAACCGAACCGAGAGTCAGGTTAGCCAGTCGTCGGCGGTTGGTCATTATTCATTATACTTAGTATATACACATATGACTAGGGGAACCGGTTCCTGTAAGGCATTTCTTTCAAGTGCACATACTGTAGGTTCTCGCTCACCCTTTACTGCGCGAAACCAATTCAAAACCACACTCGGACGAAACAAGTTTTCAAACAAACTGGCTCGGCCGGCCATTTGAATATTTATGAATTCTAGTGCAAAAAAAAGTTAAACAAAAAATAAATAAAAAAAACCCAAAACTAAGAGCAAAGGGGTGTCGAAGTAGTGGATACTCTTTCCATAGAAATAAGGCCTAATAAATATTAATAAAATATTAAAGAAATAATTGTTATCAAGGCAAGATGAACAAAGGTTAAGCTTTTGAAAGCTTTTTCTAAATTAACAAGAAGTATCTCTTTAAACCTTTTACCTCTTGAAGAAAGAGTACAAGGATAGCTTTTATAAAAAACGACAGACTTAATTTATGTTTGTCTACAATTAATAAAAATAATTTATTTATGGCTTATTATATTTATAGAAAATATATATAACCCCTTCTGAGGGTATAAAACACTCATATTTAACGACTAACCAAACCAAAAATTAACAATTGTAACTCATGTACATCTTTATTGGTTTACCTGTGGTCTCATATTTGACTTCTTCATTCACACCTCTGTTGGAGAATGAATTCATAAGTTATGGAGGCACTTAAAAGTGCCCACAAAAATGCCTGGTAAATACCGCGAAAAAATTAACCGAGACAAAGTACTTTGGAAACAGTTACAAGGTCAAGGCAGCCGCCGAGCCAGTCACCCACCAAACCACTTGACGAAAAAAAAAAAATAATAAAAACAATTCAATTGCAATTCAAACGTCAATACTTAAACAGCTGTTTTTTGTCTTTTTTTTTGTTTAACCATTTGACGCGGTACGCCTGCGCACAAAATATGCAAATTTCTGTGAATAAAAGCTGTGCGAAATTGCAGAAACTTGAACAAAAGACAAGCGGCAACAGCTGACTCTAAGTACGAGTTTGAGCAATAATTTTAATGGAAATTTCTGTGATTATGAGGGAATTAATAGACGTTAAAGTTTTCTTAGAGGTTTTACAATTAAGCTTAAATTTATTGAAAACAATTTCTCGACTTGGAATTTATTACAAATTTGTAAGAAATATTCTGTTAAGTCTGTAGCAAAAATAGTTGCTAAAATTTGAGCTTATGCCTGAACATTTCCTAGGAATTTAATAATTATTAAAATACCTGTAAGCAAAAGAATTCTAATCCAAATATGAAACACAATCCGATATTTCTCGTTTTCGGCTGCAAACTAATTATAAAATCCTTCAACAAAATGATAGAATTTCTCGATAAATATAATTCAATTAGCAAATGTCTACAATCTGTGCTAAATCAAACACTGCCTGCACATATCAAAATGTATTCAATGACAAACTAATTGAATCTTTGTGTCCCAGACAAAGTGAAACATTTTGGCAACATTGTGGGCAAGGTGAAAACGTTGTTATTTTACACTTGAATTACATATGCTTGTAGATACATGTGTATCTGTCCGGGTGCAGGCAGTGGACAACAGTGCGTATTAGTAATTTATATGCCTTACTTCACCCAATGTCTGGGCTTGTTCACTTGTGTTTGTGTGCTTGAAGGATCCAGATTATCGGACACAGAGTGAGCATCTGGCTAGCCCATATATATTGGCCCTGGTGAAATATTTGTGCTCATGCGGGAATTACTTAAATTGTTCATCTTTAATGCTGTTAATAGTCTGCAATCAAGCGGTTATTTGTTGTTCTTCTTGCTGTTGTTGATGTCCCTTCTCCCCCCCTTGCATATTAATGCAATTTATATTAGGGGTGGCAAGGGAATCTAGCTTCATTTCCCTAAGCCTGAGTTGTCTGGGACACGGACCACTACCAACACCAACACCGACATCTTGGTTGTCCTGGGAACTGGGAACTGATGTTCTTTGGTCTCGTCCTGGGCGCGCACCTTGATAATTCTGCATTTATAATGCTGTCAAATGCATTCAGTGTTGTTTCTGGCTTTCACATAATTTAGTTTGGGGAGACGTGAAAGCGGTCAGGTGCATGGGAGATAAGTGACAGGATTTGCGAGCCAAAGACAGCTGGGTGTATTAGTTTGAAATAGATGTTGGGCTTAAGTACGTGATTAATTCTCTAAATACTTGAATAATTGCAAGGGAAATGTATTATATTTTAAACTATTTATATTTTATATGAATTAAAAATGGGGTATATATATATTTAATCTACCTATCACCCTTTGCAGACTCTCATTGATTGTCTCTTCCACAAGTTACTGTGCAAATTACTGGGCAATTTACTGAATTTCAGCTATTTGGGCTATAATTTTGTGCAGAATCGTTTGTCAGACACTTGAGCGCATTTAATTGCATTTTCGTTGCTTGTGATCTGTTATTTGCTTGGCAATTGTCGATGACTATGTGATCTGGCTGGGAATAAGATAAACGGAACCGGTTTTAAATACGTTTCCGACCAAACAATATATGTAAGCCTGTCAAGCTGTCGATCTGTACATCTGTACAAAGCCTACGATTGTATTCAATACATTATATCTGCGTTTATTTATTTGTTGACTAATTTAGCAAATAAGCCCGGCAAAATTAGCCTCGCACATCGCAAAGCTTATTTTTATTACTCATCAATTATGGTGGCTATGGAGCAATTCGATTTGATTCCATGTTATTGAATCTAATGTCTTACTCGGAGATGAAGAGGGGGAAAAAAAAGGCAATTGCCAAACCCCTTTTTTTCTGGGAGTAGTGCCATAAATTCCTGGCCATATCTGCAGTAGCCATGTCTCAGGCTTAAAGGGGTTAACCGAATGTCTGTGTGTAATAAACATTTATGGCTGCTAATATTGAGTACATTGAACCGCCGCAGCGGAATGAGACTCAGGCAGAGCCAGAGCCATTCGAAGGGCCAAGTTCAAGACACATAAATTACATTTGATTATCAAAAACAGTTACCAAAACTACTTACAGCCATTCTCATACTTTCTGCCATAACTTTGAGCCCAACACAACAGGGTACAAGAAAACAGAAAAAAAAAAAAACAGAAAACAGAAAACCGTTGAATAGATGAGAATACAAAGGAGAGACGCCCACAAAACTATGTCAGTCAGTATCTTCCCCTAGATTTTCCACCACCCCCCTTCGGTTCGATGTCAAGTTGCCTTGTCAACGGCAAAGTTTTCCCCACACACATGCCATGCTGGGGCGATTTTCTTGGGGCTTTCCGCCGGGTTAGTGAAGTGTGGCGTCTGCATAATACGTATTTAGGTTTCAGGCGGACGGGTATAAATTTCACTTTGTATATTTCGTTGGGCCCATATTTATTTCACCCCCCATCCCCTCCAAAGTATTTTCAATTATATACACACATTTGTACACACATCCACGCATGCATAAACAAAGTCACAACAACAAAGTCGACAGGTTGAAGCAGAGCGCAAAAAGCCAAATCGGAAGGAGGGGGGAGTGGGGTGGCTCTGAGGTCCTGAATGTTCTGAATGGCAGCCGTGGCAGACAAAAGTTAACAAAACACAAAACCAATTTAACTTCTTGATTTTTGGTTCATTTTCATAAATAAGTGAAAAAGCGGCAACAGCGGCAGACGGAGCAGTCGGAGCAGTCGGAGCAGAAGTCCCGGCATTTGGATATATCCTCCGAACAGGACGCCAGGACGCCAGGACCCCTTCCCCTTTTCAAGCAAACCTTAATGCCTTTGCACGCTCTTACGCCTTGACACAGGAAAATCCCCGATCCCCAATCCTCAATCCCCAATCCTTGCTCCCGTTCTGATATCTCCCCCAATCCAAAAAATCCCCAACCAAGCGTCCTTGGATGCACGGAGAAAAACAATATTTTTAATATATATTTCTTGTTAAGTTGAAACA
>JAEIII010020562.1:0-20084 GCA_018905755.1 Drosophila ohnishii | reverse complement strand
ATTCCCCTGTTAATGCTGATCAAGAATATATATGATTTATAGGGTCGGAAATGACTCCTTTACCGAGTTATTAGCTTCTAACTGAAATTGTAAGGGTATAGAAAACACATAAAATCACTAGAAAACCAGAAGGAGTTAAGGTTAAGAGATTGGGTTCCAGAGATATAAACACACACAGATCTTGTCCAGCTTCTGTTTTGTTTTATTTTTAATTTCGTTTTTTGTTTAGTTGTTGTTGGTTTGGTTCTTATCCTAGGGACGACACGCTCAAGCGCTTCTTAGCTTTCCTACTTGTCAAATCTGATCTGATCTCATCTCGTTCCATTCTCATCTGTTCTGTTCCGTTTTAATCTGTTCTGTTCTCGCTGTTTCTCGAATCACAATCAACGCTTTTGTTTGTATCTCTATCGTTACGTGTCTACTGCTTGCTTTCATTCTGCTTTGAAGGTGTAAATCATCACCTACTCCTTCCGCTTCCGCTTCCCCTTCGCCATCCGTTATCAAGGGTTCTGTTTGTTTTTCGCTTTTAGCTTCCGTTTTTGAAATGAACACAGTTTTAACGCTTATTTCGAGCGGAATCCGAGGGGGGAACGAAATCTTATTAAGAAACATTATCTTTTGCTTTTTTTTTTTTGGCGGCTCTGCTGCAGTTCCGCTCAGATTGTAATGCCTTAAAAAACTATTACATAAATATGCCAGGGCTTTTTTTTGGGGTTTGGGTATTTTGGGAACACTTAAAACATAAAGCGAGACGACGTTAACTATGTTTACATACATACAATACAGCTACAACATACAAGCACTACAAACGACTACAAAAAAAAATATATATAATATATAGATTAAAGATTATAATTAATAATAAAAAAAAAAAAGAATCAGGGGGACGTACGTACAACAGTAAAAATGGGGCTGGGGTTTTGGGTTCGGGTAACGGTTAACGGGTAACGGGTAACGGTAACGGGTTTGGAGCTGGGTTTCGGGTTGACATAAATGAAAACCATTCGTTGTCTGTGTGCGTGTGGGTTTTGCTTTTTGTTTTTGTTTTTGTTTTTTTTCAGTGCAAGTGGTTGCAATTTCGCCGAATTAGCATTTTGCAGCATCTCAGCATTTTCGTTCGCAGCATTCGCATTTCTGTGTGTGCTCAGTGTCTGTGTTCTGTACTCTGTACTGAATTATCGACTTAGAAATTCATTTGTCATGTTTTGCGCGGCGGTGTCGGTGGCGGCGCAGTGGCCACTGCTTGTGGGGACGACGCGACTGCATGGCTCGGCTGACGCTGGCCGATCATGTCTTTGGGAATGTTTTTGTATTTTGCTGAAAGATGACGGGACTGGTGAGCAACTTGAGTATACCGGGCCGCGGGCGCATCGGCGGCGCCGGCTGCATCGACGGCGATTGCGGCGACTGCTGCTTACCTGCTCCCGTAGCAGGAGCAGCTGCCTGCTCCTCGCGCTGCTGTTCCCGCTGCTGCTGTTGCTGCTGCTGCTGCTGCTTCAGCGAGTCGCTGTAAAAGTTCGACTTGCGCATATTGCCCAGCCCCAAACCGATCCCGCCCTGCAGGGCATTCATGTTACCATTGCTGCTGCCATTGCTGCTGCTCCCATTGCTGTTGCTGCTGCTGCTGCCGTTCCCGAGACTGTTGCTGCTGCTGCCGCTGCTATAGTCCTTGGTGCCATTAATGCTGCCACTGCCTGCCCCTCCAGCGGCATTATTATTGTTGCAGGAGCCGCCGGCACTGGTGGGCAGCGGCGGCTGCTGCTTGGAGGCATGCTTATTGCCTCCAGTTCCGGGCATACCAAAGCCCATGGCCATCGAAATGCCCGAGTCCTGGCTGCCCGGCGTAGACGGTGCCTTACTCGATGCTAAACTTATGCTAGAAATTGCTGGTGGTAATGGAGATCTTTGTGAATCGTTGCCAATTTCGCCGGTGTACCTGGAGGAGGAGCAGGAGCAGGTAGGTGGCCATTAGCAAGGGGGTTATGGAGGAGCAAAGCTCACAGCAGCTACTCACTTGATGTTGGTGTACTCGCGGCCAACCTGCAGGCTCTGCTCCTCGGCCCGCTTCCTGGCGATCAGCGTCTGAATGTAGTGCTGCACCGCATAGTAAACGAACTTGTACTGGGCCTCCGTCTGGACAAGGCCAGAGCGCTGCGACCGGACCATCTGGATGGTGCGCTGGATATCGATTTCGGTGTCCAATCCTGGGGAGAGGTAAGAAAAGAGAGGGTAGGGATCCAGCAACAAGAGGAAATCCTTAGCTAACCCTTACCATTGCGCACGATCTGGTCGAGAATCATGTCAATCACAATGAAGGTGCCGGTGCGTCCAATGCCCGCCGAGCAGTGCACGCAGATGGGGCCCTGAAGGAGTGACAAAAAAAAGACACAGCACATGATTAGCTTTCCAAGTTTCCTGGTTCATCAGTTTTCCTTTTACTCACCGGTTTCTCGCCCGCCTGGGCCAGGTTGCCCTGGCGTGTGTTCACATCCTGCAGGAAGTTGAGCACGCAGCCGGGATCAGCGGGTACACCATGATCGGGCCACACCTGGAAGTGGTAGTGGTAGATCCGGCGTGCCGGCTGCTCCCGCCACGAGACCAGGAACTCGCGCAGCGTATAGTCGCTAGTGGAATTCTCCGAAACGCACTGAATGCGCGCCGGCCCAAAGTGTTCCGTCTTGCCCTCGTCGGGCCAATAGCGGGCGCACTTCTCCTTGCCGCGCTCGTACTCCTTGGTGGTCATCACAATGACGCGCGTGTTCTCCTGCCAGACCATGTTCCAAAAGTCCGTAACGGTGTTCACCTGCTGGGTCAGCAGACAGCCCTGGGTGGCGATATATGTCTTGAACATTTCACGCTCCCTTTCCCTCTCTCGCTCCGCCATGGACAGCGCTCCGCCGGAACCGTAGGGAGTCTCACCCGAGTGCTTCTTTAGCAGACCAGCTAGACAACCGGAGGCACCAGAGACGCCAGAAATGCCCGAGAGTCCCGAGAGGCTGGTGGGTGTCCCCGGGCCCGTGTGGCCATTGGCCAAGGAACCCGTGGAGGGCGAGGATGAGGCCGAGGATTCGGTGCGTTTGTGCTTGCTCAGCGAGTCCGATTTGCGGCTGCAGGTGGCACAGTTGCTGTACGGTAGCGTGGCGCTTTTCACGGCACACTGGACGCAGGTCTTGTTCAGCAGCTGGCAGTTGGGGCAGTTCCGCTGCGTCTGGGCCGCAGTGCAGGCCGGGCACGACGGCACCGAGCTGTTCAGGCTCTCCGACGAGCTGCTCATGTTGTACAGGTCGCCATCGGTGGGCAAACGGATGTAATTGGCATTGATGTACTCCGCCCCGGCCACGCCATGGTCCACATCCAGCAGCTTGACGCGCGTGTGATCGTCTGGGGAAGGAGAGGAGGCAATCAATTGTGACTCTCGTATGTGGGGCTTCCCTCTAAGAAAATATTCCTATTGGAGGCTACAACTTACATGGCAAAATGTTGCGATAACGGTTCTTCAGGCGGTTCTCCGTCTTGTAGCCCTCGTTCCGCGAGAATGTGTCCCGACTGTCCTGCTGCAGTGACTCGAACTCCTCCCAGAAACCGCCCTGCAATCGCAAGGATAATGTGTTATTATAGATCAACCCTGCCCAGGTGGTAACCTGTGTTTGTGGACACTCACCTTGACCAGCTGCTCCACGCGAGCATTGATCCCGGCCGCCGTTATCCGGGTGGCATTGAAGGGCTGTCGCAGATGCACCACCGTGCCGCACGTCTCCACCATGGGATTACGCTTGTAGTGCTCAATTAGCTCCGACAGAGTTCCAAATGATTCGCCGCCTCCAACGTCGTACTTCTTATCCTGGAAATCGAGAGGGTTATCGGTTAAAAATAGGTCTTTCTTTGGGAGATTTAAGGGGATTTACAAGGCCTAGAAAATTCTAGGGAATTTCCCCTTTTCTCAAGTAAATTTTAGTTAATATTTACAGTTTTTTTTAGGGGGTAGGGGTACGTAGGGAGTTGGTATTACAATGCGGGACACGAGTGCATAGCAATGAATTCGATGGAGCGTCAAGAGATTAGCTAATAAAATCGAAAACGTGACAGCAATGTCAAATGCTAACAAAATGGGAAAAAGGCCAGCGGGACATGTAAATGGCATAATTGCAACCGCAAGCCGCAAGCCGCAAATAGACGCGCATAGCAAAATTAATAGTAAATAGTTAAAAGTAAGTTATAAATGGAAATATACAAATTAAAAAGCTAAAAACAAGTACACAACATAAAGTTTTCTGGGAAAACTGCTTGGGCCGAGCTTAGCTGGCTCCTTGTTGCAAGCAGTAGAAGCATTGGTGTGAACTTGGCATTACAGTTTATACTTTATTTTTTTATGATAATTAAATTAAGCAATTATTAAAAATTAAAATTTGTAAAATTCTTTCAATTAAATTATCCAAATTTCTATTTATATTTTTTTCTTCTTCTTTTTGAAGGAACAAATTCATAAATTTTTCTTCAGTTATCGAGGGCAGACTGTGCCGTTTTAGACACATTCAGCACAACTACACACACACACACACACGTGTGACACTCGACTTCGGAGAGCCCAAGGTCAGGCGATGAGGAACTTTATGGGCAGTGCGACGACTTTGTTGCTATACTGCCATCGATTTGCATTTGCATTATGCACTTTTCCAATAGTAAGGGGGGTTTTGTGTTACTGGACTTGGGGCTTACGCAGAAGCTATTATGGGTTTGAAACTCACCTGCCATCGGATCATGACATGCGTTACTTTGTCGTCCGTTCGAACGGAGAGAACGAAATCGCCGGGCTTGCTCTGAGATTCACGGACGAGAAACGAACCATTCTTGCCCCGCTCCAGGATCAATTTTTCCGCTTCCTTGCCGGAAAGATTGCCATGAAACCATCTGTAAAGGGAAAAATTGCAAAAATGAAGCAATTAGTATACATGTCAAGTAATTAAAGGAAACCCTACATATGTACATCTACCAACTAAACAGTTCTTACGGGACTCACTCGCTCACTGACTAACTGACTGAATGACTGACTGACTGGACTGAGTGCGACTACGTGCGAGCTCGAAATGCAATTACAAACTATACGAGAAGCGCGCAAAAGCGCAAAATACTAGCACCAATTCCGACAGCCACAATAACAAGAAATAACAACAACCAAATACAAATCGAATATAGGTACAGTGCACAGTCTATATAGTAGAAAACTAAACATTCTTAAACTAAAGGTGTAAGTGTAAATTTTAAATTGGTTACTCGGGCGCCAATGGTAAAACTATAAACTGCTATGCTTTTTTGCTTTTTTCAATTGACTAAATAATAAAGGTAAATATATTTTTCAGTTTTATTCGGTTATAAGTTTACACTGTATCTAGCAAATACACAAGCCAAAGTTGGAAGAAAACAGTCAACAACAACAGCACGGCCACAGCAATAGCAATTGCTTTTTGCTTTTTGCTTTTTGCCTTTTGCCTTTTGCTTTTCCAAATAGTATTAGCAATGCTGGTAGCAACAACACGCATACGCCGTGTGGAAAAGTGCAAGTCGAATCAAAGCCAGCCAGCTAGCTACTTGGGACTTGGGGCCGGGACTTATAAGTCGACCCGTCCGTATGTCCGTCCGTCGTCTGCTGACTCGACTTGACAGACTTGAGACTGGCGATTGCCATCGCCAATTGCATTTGCAATTGTGACGGTGATGTGACATAGAAAAACGGTAGCTGAAAATTAAGCTTACTAACTTAATACAGCATAAAAACCGCGAAAAAAACACATAACAAATTAAGCTCTGGGCAGCGATGAACTGCTTAAGAGAGCCTGAACAAGCAGTGCAGGTAGTGCTGTACATTATATCTTTGCTTAGTTTTATCAACAAGAGAATTATAATTTAATTAAACTACAACACTAGTCAAAATCTAAAGATCAGATTACCATCAATCTCGATCTGAGGGTATTTCGCACTTCGATTTGCACACCCCTCAACGCTCGGCTTATTAGTTCATTGGTTTTGTTTTGCTTCGTTTTGCCTCCTACTTACTATTTTGCATAAATAACACTAACTTAAAAAACTCGCTTTGAATGCCATTATCGACCATGTGCTGTTTGCTGCTTAAGCTTCTTCTTCATCTCTTAGCCCGCTTTCGAGTTCGTCGCCACCACAAAAAAATAAAATAAAATAAAACAGAAGAGAATAGAATATACGAAAAATCCAAGCAAAATCTAGAAAACAATTGACAACATTGAGTTGTCCTTAAGCCGGTTCCAATTCACTGCCTTTGGGGTCATAGATATCATAAAATATGTCATCGAGAGCGAGCAAATTTGGGTGTTGGGCAGCTTTGGCAGGTGACTCGATCTCGGACTCATGTTTTATGTATGCTGTATCGGTTCCCCCGGATATCCCCCTCTACACGGAAAACAAAAAGCTAATGCTAACGGTTAGAAGTTTCTGCGATCGCACAGTATCGTTACAGATATAATGATCCTGTCTTGGGTTTATTTAAACTATTCATTAATTAAATAATTAATAATTATGATAGCAAGATAGTTTGTTTTTTGTGCATATTGATTGGTTATGCCTTTGCCAAGTCAATATATCTTCCGCGTGCGATTGTGTGTGCGGCTAACTTGGCTATTAATAGAAATTCATGTAGAAACAATTAACATTACATTAGAGTGTCGTGCATTTCAATGCTGTCTATGTCTCTGTCTCTGTCTCTGTCTTCCTTTCGCTCGCGCCCCCTCTCTGGGACGGCCTGTTACAGATTCAAGGTGGCCCCAACCCGATCGCTTGGTAGTGATAAGAATGTGTTTTATAGGTTTATTTTTAGCGAAAACGGAAGTTGGAAATCTATTACGAGCCGGTATCTGCTGGCACGTAGGCAGGACACACCACTGCTTGTGTAAATGTCACGTCGTAAACTGCTTGCCAGAGGCAACTGTACCACACAGTTCAAAGTTTGTCTACAAAAACGGTGAAATTATTTTAATCAGTTAATTTTAAATATTTATTTTTAAGTGTGGATGGAAAAAAAAAACATTCAACATAGACAGCTATTTCCGTTTGAAGCGATCATGGTCAAGATTTAAGAACTGCGCATTCTTTGCGATGATTCAACAACACTCGACTGTGTGGAAAGGTTCTCGATATTTGCACAAGACAATTCACAGTTTTCGGACCACATCTATTAGCACATTTCGCCTTTATCTGGCAGATATCGCTTCGAAATTCGGGTTCGGGTCGAGTCGAGTTGAACTTGGCAATTATCATCGCCTCGTATCGGATCGTATTGGATCCGATTGCATCGATATATCATCATATCCTTAGTGGAAGACACTCAACCCAACTGTGTCTCCACCCATATTTCGGTGTTGATATTTAATTTTAGCACTGTGACGATAGCACGCACTCACCAATTACTTTTACGGCCCCAAAACCCCACCTACCACCTCACTTTTTTTTCCCTTTTCCCACTGATTTAAATCGGGCCGACTGGACTGGCTGGTTAATGTAAGTTAATCGCGGGCGAGGCAACAAAAATATCGACTGAAGCAGGCAGGCAGTGAAAATTTCACAACTTTTTGCATCATTTACAGTTACATTTACGTACAGTGCCTGCTGTTTGTTATATTTGCATACGAAGGAAGCTGCACGCCATTCATGAAAGCGCCGCCTAAGGTCAACAAACAGATTTACATGCCGAGCGTCGAGCATGTGCAACTTTTTTTTGTACACAATTCTGATTCGGAATATATATGTATATCTATGGTTTTAATCGTTTCGTTTGTCACAGGTTTATTTTTTGTTTTTTTGTGTGCCATCGCACCTGGGAAAGGCGGCAGCGAAACGGGTCGGCACTGAGGCCTGGGTTGCCTTCATTTAACAAACTTTTCCAAAACGAAAAGACAGCGAATAGGCCCATACCCTAACCGCCCGCGCACAAGCAGTGCCTGAAGGAAGTACAGTCTGATTTCGTGTCAAAAGATCAAGCAGTAACTAAACAGTTGACAAGGTTAAAGTTTAAACTTAACAAATAGAATTCAAAATGGAAATCTTGTACAGTAATGTCAGTGAAAACTTTCCGGTAAGTTTTTCCCCCTTTACTAATTTTCCATCAATTACTAATGGGGCCTTTCCGCGGAGAGCATCTTGAAGTCGGCGAGTTGCATGAATTTGCACAAATTAAAGCGTATTTATTTGATCAGCGGCAGTAAAAAAAAAAAAAACAAAAGAAAGAATATTAATAATAACAACAAACACGGTGCACACACAAGTTGATGCCGTTGTGCAATGGAAAAAACGGAAATATGCAAAACAGAAGGCACCATTACTTGAAATGTGATTTCATAAATTGTTTATCAGCCGAAATGGGGGAATGGGAAAGGAAAACAAAGCCAGAGAGATCAATACGAACGAAACAGCATCTCGGGGGAGAGCTTCCCCATTGTTGACCTAGTGAAGTGACAAGTGACGAACGCGTGACTTGCCTTTAGCACCGGAAATTGAAGATTGAAGATCGCGTAGAACGAAGCTATTGCCAAATCATTCCAACATCATTTGATACGTTAATTGTTAAATTTGAAACTAAACTGTAGATGAGGCAAACCTATTCCTATTCCTATTTAAATGTATCAATTCCGATTAACATCGAAAACCGGACATAATTCCAATTCAAGCTCAACTAAAAGCCAAAGATAATTTATTGAGGCAGACGCAGAGACTGGCAGAGACTCATTTGTAGATTCTTGGGAAGTGGAGGATTCCAAGACTGGGACAGCCCACGCAAAACAAACAAATAAACACACAAGCCATGGAGATAATGCCCAAAGATCGGGGAGATTGGCTGGGAGTCGGAGAATGTGGACAACGCAGACATGGGTAAACATTCGGTAGAAAAGTTAACTGGCAGATAATATTTTCAGTGCAGTAAATGTTCCCTGGAATGCCCTCAGTACCAGTGCGTAGTTCCCGAAATTGTTAACCCCCAACAACTCAATCTGCTCGCCAGCTCTAAATGTAAAAATCAATAGGGATTTCGACTTTGACAATGGGTTAATTGAGTGAGTGAGTGAGTGAGTGGGTGATTTTATACGTAAATATGCCATATATGAGGCCCATTCTAAAGCCGACATATTCATTCATATTAGAACGTCAATTTACGACTTTTTTCCTGCGCACGATTGCCTCTTTTTTTCTGCTGTTGTCGTTGTTGTTGTTGTTTTCCCTGTCGAATGCTTTGCGTAAATATTTACTCATTTTGCGTGGCAATTTTGAACACATGACAATTTCAGTTGTGTGTGCGCTGTTTTTACCGATGTTGTTATTTTTTTTTTTTTTTGTCAGCCGTGATTGCCTCCCTTATTAGGGTTAATGCTAATGGGCAGCAGCAGCAGCAGCAGCAGCAGATTGGGTCCAGACTTTTCTCTACCGCTCTCGTTAGTGACCGGAACTTGGTCTCAGTTCAGGCTTTTGTTAGATATTTATGTGACTAAACAAAATATTTTTTAAATATTCCGAAAAAGCAGTTGGTCTTTAAGGTACTCTCCAGGGTATCAACTCGTTCGAATTTCTAATCGTATTAATAATTCGCACTTTGATAACAATTAACGTTTCATTTCGCACGCGCCCCAAATCAGTTAATCGCTGAAGTTTTTTTGTTTCCTAGCTTTGATTTAATTATAATTTTTATGAACTTTGCTTTGTTATTAAATTTAAAAATTATAATTTTTGTGAGCTTTGTACAACATTTTATAATTATAATTTTTATAAACTTTGCTTTGTTATTATTTGCCACACGTTCGTTCTTTGTTAAACCCTTCAACATTGACTTCAAGATTTTGCTGGAGATCCTCCCAAGGAAACCTCTCCATTTAGACTTACGTGTAGCCATGGAGCTGGACGCGCATGGTGGCCAGGAGGGCCAGGGTGCTGGTGGAGCAGCTGGCTCCGCCAAAGGCCGCTGGAAACTGCGGCGGCGTAGCTGTCCACGAGGTGGGCGTGGCCGGATAGGAGGTGTAATGGCTCAGCTGATGCAACGATTCGGTGGACGTCGAAGCGGAAGCTGAGGATGTGGACTCGGTGGTGGTGGAGGGCTGGGCGGAAAGCGGACGGCGTCGATTGAGGCGATTGTTGTGCAAGGGATTGTGGCTTTTGCTGGCCGCTCCTCGGATTATCTGGGCCAGCTCGTCGTGGGTCATGCAAGACGTTGAAGGAGGCGAGGACGAAGCAACAGCAGTGGCGGCGGGCTGTTGGAAACCGCTGGTGTGCTCCGCTGGCGCTGGTGTGCTTCTGGCCTTGGACTTTTGGCTCTTGACCTTGACCTTGCACCTGTCCCGCTCCCGTTCTCGCTCCTTGCCGGAGCCATAGTGGGCCTGGATGGCCCTCTCGTACTCAAAGTTTCGCTGCTTGTTGTACGCATTGTTGTTGACACTATTACTATTACTATTGTTGTTGTTGTTGTTATTATTATTAATATTACAGTTGTTGTTGTTGTAGACTTGTTTCTCTTGCAGCTTGTGGTTGACCACGCTGGACAGCTTTTCCAGACATTTGTTAAACAACATTTTATTTCGTTTTCACACTCCAAAGAAAAGTACAAAAAAAAGAACCGCGTCAAGTGGTAATATTCCACTGCGGAAAAATGCGTCTTTCTAGATGATATATACTCGGGTATTGCTATTACTTTTTATGTAACAACTTGCCCACACACAACACTACACACGCACACACTGAAAACAAGAATTCTTGTTTTTCGCCGCTGTTTGTTTTGTTTTCTATTTGCTATTTTATTGATCGCAACTAAGCCTCGCGATTAAGGTGGATAATGTCTATAGAGTTTCTCAAATAGAGTCTTGTTTACCCCGTTTTTTGTATTTTGTATTTTGTATTCTTTGAATTTGTTTATTATTGCACAATTTTCTTGAGAGCCAACAGTAGCTTCTTCTCGTAGGACTTGACTTTGGGGGCGATCGTGGCGATGGTGTTGCTGTCACTGGTGACCTTTGGTGCCGGTGGCTGCTCGTTGAGACGCGTTTGTGCCGCCATTAAGTGCTCCAGGACGAATGTGGCCGAAGGCATTATTGTATTTGTGTTTAAACTTGGCTTTAACTTATTTGCCTTTTCGAAATTTTCGCAAATTTACGTTACGACAAACTGCTTGAACGGCGCTGCTTGCAGGCGGTGCTAAGCCGAGCTGCCCTGCTTGTGTGCTAACCCGTTGGACCGCAACTCGAGAATGAAGCGACAGCTGCCGCGTCTGAAGCTTTTTGCTCGGATTCTTGACACCGTCTTCCCGCTCTCTTTTACTCTCTCTCTCTCTCTGGCTCTCAGTCTCGGCTCGGCTCTCTCTGCTGTGGCTGCTGCTGCTTGGTGTTCTAAGCGCTGGGGTATGAATGAATCTTGTCTGGCTGTGGGCTGCGCTTTTTGTTTTTAAATACCAGCCCGGCATTCTGTTTAACTTAACCCTTCTTCCTGCTACAAAATCTCTGGGGGTTTTGCTTATGAATTTAACAAAAACAATGACGTTTGCAAGACATTGATTGACGACGGCAGTGGGCGTGTGTGTGCGCACTGCTTAGCTCCTGTCGAGACTTGTTCGCTTATCAGCACTGCTTTCACGGAGATGCATCCTAGCAGGGCACTGCTTAACAGGTTTTTTGTCCCTCCTTGGGCGCCATTAAGTAGAAAGTGATGTTCACTCAATTTCGAATTCTAGCTCCTTTCCCTCTCACTCACACACTTTTACTTTTAAGGCGACACAACACACACACACTTTGAATAAAGTGAATCCACCCTCTCTAGGCTTTTGAGTGATGACTGTACTCCTGGATGAATCACTGTTTTTTCATCGCAATCAGAATCCGAATCTTATACATTTCGAAAAACAAACACACAGAAAATGAATTCCAATCCGAAAATGGTCATTTCGTGATATGAGTGTGTGTTGCTGGCTTGTAAGAAAAAAAAAAAAAAACACATTTATATAAAAAATCGAGAAGCAAAAAGCGCTTTAAGCGCCGTCCGTTGCCTGCTGCCACCGGAAATGAAACTGAAACCGAGCACAGCAACAAATGTGGGGGCCATTCTAGGCAAGGAGCCGGGCGGCACTGCGGTGACCAGGGGCTACTACCAGCAGATCCAATCCAAAGCTCTCTTACAGCGCAGCCGCAGACGTCAGAGGAGCGCGAACGTGTTCAGCATATTTTTGGGCCATCTGAATGGGCCGACGTGCGCCCGCCAGCTAGCTAGCTAGCCAACTGCGATCTTAGCAACACGACGCGATACCTCCGATACCCCTCGTACTCCCCTCCGCAAAAACAGTTTATGTTCTTTCCTAAATTTCGTCATTGGTTTTTCGTTGGAATCCCAACAGAACCCGAAACTGTAATCCAAATTGAAAATGTGATAAACAAAAGTGAAACTGCTGAAAGCATAAATCAGATGTGGGGGAAAAACCCGCATTTAGATTTGCATGCATCAATGCAAACAGGATGGTGACCAGACCCGAGATCCGATGGTAAACCACACACGCGGGCGGGGCAAGAATATGAGAGATACTACTACACTGCACTAGCACTAGCACTTGCCATAATACTGAGAAGAAAAGATAGCAAATACTCATATATTTCATTAATTAAGCTTACTTTGACACATTTTTGTGAATTTTTGTTGGCCGTTTAGCACAGAATCCCCTTAATCAGAATGAAATCCCTTGTAATAACCCGTTTAGAAATGTTAGAACAGTGTGCCTGCCCAACCCAGAAAAATAGTCCCCCGCCCCGTCCCCATTCAAATCCAAGCTCTACTACGACCTTGGCCATCCCGAAATCGGGGCTGGAGACCGCATTTGGGCACAGCCTAAACTCGGGGAGAGCTTGGAGGGAGGAGAAATAATAAACATAATTTATTGTTCATAATTTCTTGGTTCGCATTTAATATGCCGCGCACACACACACGCCACACAAAAAAAAAAAACTATAAGTCGAACATTAATTGTTTGCCATTCCGAATTCGGCTCTGGGATTTGCGTTCCCAAGGGGAGCCAATGGAGGCTCAAGTGGAAGCCCAAGCCCGAAGCGTGCCAATCCCCAAAAATGGGTTAGCCAGCCAATCGATCGATAAGACGGCAAGGATTGATCTATGGACGTGTTCAGTCAAATATCGAACACCAAAAGAGTGCTTTGTTTTTTGTATAATTGCAACTTGGCTGGTTTATGGGCCATCATCTTTGATGTGTTTGTTTTTATTAGTTTACAAATTATACTCCTACATACTTAATTTTAAATCTTAAGAAATCCAATGGTTTGCCATAGTTTTTAAAATTTTATCGATGTAACCCCTTATAAAACCATTTTTTTTAGAATACCCTGCAAGGGTATAGCAATACCTCGACTTGCCAACAAGCCATCAAATATATTTGATTTACTAAAGACATAAATTATGATTTATACCACACATTTTCCGAATCATTCAGAGAGAGGCAATGCTTACGAATGAATCCCAGCAAAGGGTAATCAATGTTGGCTACTTATTTATTATTATTACACCAACTAGTTTCTATTATGGGCTAGAAGTAGGTGTGGCGCTTTCTGTTCCCCATTTACTTTAAGGGTTACACATCTGCCTAGGGTTGGGCCCGGTTTCAGTGACATTCAGAGGGTGGGATTTTGCTACGATTTACGATAGGGTTCCGCATTTCCCATGCTCCAAATAGCTGAAATTATCTGGACAAGATTTACGATCATCGTTATTGATTTCTAAAGATAGTTTTTAAGCGCCGACTACGTGAGTTAGCCCTTGTAACCAGGTGAGGTCTCCGACTGGCTTCGGTTCGAGGAAAACAGAAGGGGGATTTACTCCCGGAAAAGTTTTCCCTTTTTAGAGAATCTCCCTTTAGTCCGGTTCGTTGGCTTTCAACATTTTCGGTTCTCGGTTTTCGATCACATCCCTCCCATTTATTGTCTCACATGAGACCCTGCCTACTCCTCCTCCTCCTCCTGGTCGTCGTCGTCTTCTTTGTGGCTCTTTGTTTTTGGCCAGGTTTTGTCGGCGAGGGATTTACCTGAATAAATAATCGCTGGATGGACGCATTTGCGGTTCGTGCCGAGAGCTTTAAATTGTCGTGTGCGCTGGGCAGTTTAGGATGCCACCGAATTAATGATCGGGGGCATCTCTCGATTTGCGCACATTTTTACGTGCGTTTCAAATTTAATTTGGTTCATGGAAGTGCTCGTACGGCAAAGGGAAAGAACCCTCAAAGCTATTAGTCTCAGTTTCAGAGTTTATATAAATATGTAACAAGTGGAATTTAATTGGATTCTCTTATATTTAAACTTTCGTTTCCCTAAATAAAATCATAGTTTGCTCACTCGGAAGTACAGTTTAACGGGTCTGCCCTTCGATCGAGTTATGCAATTAATATTCAATTAGTTTGTCAACAATTAAAGTGCCCGTCATGATCTACAAATCAATCTACAGGCTTATATAACAAGCCCTAGGAGTACAGTTGTGCATTATTAAACCCCGTCTTCCCTACTTTACAGATAAACGTACTAAACAAGCCCCTGGTTTGGATGCATTTGTTGTTCGGACGGATGACAGTGGGTGTTAAAATGGGGTTAGAAGAGGGGCGGAAGGGAGGCGGAGGTGAAGGTAAAGTACCTGCAGATGAGTACAATTGAATTTTATTTGCATTATGCACAGGGCGAAACAAGTATGCAGAACGAGATGAATTTGTTACGGAAATTAAGCTAGCTTTATGGTTACGAATCTTTGGTAAATAAATGTAAATACCCAGTTATATAATGCCTTTTCGGTTATATACTTTTATATTGATATAAAATATATATTATTCCTTAATTTCAGGGAGTTTCTAACAAGAATCTACCGATTTCCATGCGATTTTCCACCGTGTATATGTACGATTCTAGACATTTATTGCTGCTGACGCTGTTACTGGCGATGCCTTAGATACAGATACAGGGTACAGATCCACATACAGATACCGCTACAGATACATCCATATGGCTGTGGCTTTAGCTATATAGAGGCTACGTGCATGGCATAATTTATCAAGCATTTTGTAGGCTTGTCTTAATGGCGAAAATTGAAAGCATTTAGCATTTCAGGCACTTGAGAGTCTGATAGATGGATGATTGGATGGGTGGTGGAGGAGGAGGAGGAGGAGGAGGAGCTGTAATATCCATTATCCCAGCGCAAACAGTTTGAGTACTTAATTGACGAATCTCCGATTTGTTTTCAGTGGAAGAAAGTGCGCGAAACTAAAGCAATTAACAATTATCGTCTTTAATTGCAACGATTAAAAGTGCGACAGGTAAATTATATATATTTATATGTAAGCTAAGGTAAGCAAACAAAAACAATGAGTGATTTGCAATTCGGTAGTCAGCATTCGGAATGCCCTCCGCTCGCAATTCTGACACTATCAAAGGTCAAGATCGATGGAAATGGAAGTGGAAATGTGCATCGCACTTAACGCGAGGATAGAATGGTGAAATGTCGCGGGGAAAATTGGGTTTTCCAGAAGGTCGGAGAATGTCGAGAGTGGATATGCTCTGGAAGGCCAGCCAGCATCTTTCACATTCCTCAAGAGGTCTGGGGCGTTTTTATTGATTATATTAAAGTGGTAATCCCTTTGAAATATTTAGTAAGTTAATGACTAATAAATAATATAATTTCCTTGTTTCTCAAGAGAAACGAATTATAAATAAACTGCTACTCATATTGATTGCCTTAATCCTTTCACAATAAACCCAATTTTTGTGAGACTGACGCTCTTAACCCCTAATTTAATCAGCCCCTGCGAACTGAAATATATATAAATCCGATCCCAACCCTTGTTTGACGTCATCGCAAATCAAATGATGATTTCTGGGTCTGCCAGATCGATTATAACGCACCACCTTCGGTTGGGTGGGCTAAAAATAAACAAAGCTCGACTTGAGCGGTTTTAAAAATAAAACCAAACCAGAAAAAAGATTAAAATAAAAACAAAAGGCGACAACGTCACGAGCTCCAGTCAAGGATAAGTGACTTAGCACAGTTAAAAGGTCCCAAATGGCCACACAGAGAAAATATATTTATTATTAAATTAATTTGTGTTGTTTTTTTTTATCACTTTCGTAGATCTTAGGCTCAGATGCTACTGATTTAATCTTAATAAGAATGACTTTTGACTTTATTTCCAATTTAAGTTTATTAAATTTATTGATCTACTAATAATTAATGTATTTATTAATTATTTATAATTTAGGTTTATTATTTCATTCATGCAAATCAAATTAAAAACTGAAATTCTCGAAGAAAAAAGTTGGATTCCCTTTCTCTCTGTGCAGCTGGATGATATCCCTAATTAAGTGGGGCTTGGCAAGCAGGCTACATATGAATATTTATATATATATATAAACGAGGGGTAGCTGACCCGATAGGATGCGGAAAATGCACGGGACAACAACAACAAGGTGAAGCCGAAAGAAGACAAAAATAAAGAAAGAAAGATGAAAGATGAAAGACTTAAAGACAGACCGTAAAATATTTGATGGGTCGGGTAGACAGCGGACACAAAAAGCAAACAAAAAGAGTGAAAAATTATTAATAAGCAAGCAAAGAAATACAATAAATAACGAATATTTTGCGCGTGTGGGTTGTAAAAGCCAATATAACAATAACAACAAAGAGACGCGGGCAGACAATAACAATGCACACGGCTTGTATGGTCACAGCTTTGTGGGTGTACAACAGGTGTGTGTGTCGTGTGTGTGTTTGTGTGCGAGTGTGCGTTCGATTTAAGTGGAATTAGAAATTATTCACCCACAAATTTCATCTCGAATTGAAAACAATAATAATAAGCCCCAATACAAAGCTTGTGAGAACTCAAAGAAATCGAGAAAGAAAAAGAGATTAGAATCGTGAAAATGAAAAGGTCTATTGATCAAAAAATAAATAGAAATCAATTTGAGATATTTGTAAAAGAAGAAACTAGTTCGTTGAAAAGGTTTCTATAAATATAATATATCTTCAATGTAGAATATATCTTCAATGAGTTGTTCTTAGTATTTATCTTTAACCCAAACATAAAATATCTATAACTCAGCCAAAAATGCATTAAATTCAATTCGGTTCGCTGTTCTGCGTTAGTTTTTAGAAGGTTTAAAAATCTGCATACTTAATTAAATTTATTTTTATTATTATTTTTTTTAAATTACTAAAAAATGTTTTTTCCCCGAACATGGCTTAAAAGATTCGCCTGTTGATGCTGATCAAGAATACATATATATGATTTATAGGGTCGGAAATGACTTCTTCACTGCGTTTCAAGCTTTTGATTGAAGTTACAATACCCTGCAAGGGAGTGCTTAATGGAAGGCTCTTCGACTACATAATCTTTATGAAAAGTAAGTTGTTTATCATTAAATTTTATATGTTTAACATATATTGTTAAATATTCTATTTGTTACATAAAAACTTTTGGCAAAGGCTTCCTAAAAATCATCATGCTCTTGAGATAGGGTATTCAATCACACACTCAAGGACGGAAAACAAGGGAATGCGCAACATCGAAATCTCTAACAGCAGTGCAGCGCTGCTAACAGCGGCGTTAACAGCGCTCGGCGACACTAACAGCACGCATCAGCAGACAGCGCGTCGTCTCTGCAATCGCACACATACACGAGCACAAACGCAGGCACACGTACACGCTCCGAGCGACCATGTGCGTGTGAGTGCCCGAGGTGGTGTGTCTTTTCATAAACAAAACAACATACATAATTTCCAAATGTTTATTAACAAATCCGGGAACCCGTCGTCCCCCTGTTGTCAACGTTGAAAGCGCAAAGAAGAAACACAGCTGTTTTCCGGAGAACACAAAGGGAGGGTGCGGGCAAAAGGGATGCGAAATGTGGCCCTGCCCCAATTTCGCCGCAGTCATCGGTAACAATTGGGGGAAAGCCCGATAAGCTAAGCGCCCGACTGGAATGGATGTTTAGACTGGGGAGATCGCTTCTGTAAACACGGTACACTTCCCACGAAATGCGCACTAAAGTAAATAAATAAGATTTATCCTTGGGACGAGACAAGGCAGACCGATGGCGAGAGCTAATGTAGGTCATGGAATTTCAAGGGAACAGGTAGTGTTAACTTCAGTCCATGGTGATGACCTAATTTTTGCAGGGGTCTCTCAACTCCAGCTCCTCAATGATGTCACATCATTGTGAGACTACCATTACCATTCCAGCAATTACCAATGAGCTGGCGAGGAATTTGGAATGAAATACGCGAAACCGCCATAGGGGGTGATCACGGGTTAAACAAAGTTAACGGAGCTCATCCTAATATTAACAGATCACTCTGGCATTATGATAAATCCCATTCTAAAGATAACAGATCCCGTCTAGAAGTCCATGATAAAGCTCATATGACATACATTTTTTGTAGAAGCATAAATCATTTTCGGATGTGAAAGGGTAAGATCAGCTGGAAATACCTCCCAGAAAGGTTGACCAAGCTGAGAGTATTGCAATTTAAAATCTATTAAATTTCTGTTGTAGCTACAACTATGATTTTCTATATGTTTTTAATATCCAAATGAAAGAAGATTCGTAGGCATATTTCAAATATAAATATATCTAAAAAAACTTTACAACATTTTAAGATAATAACAAGATAACAGAAAATTAATTTACTTTGAGAGGGTTCCCTGGTAATATTCCGAAAACAATCTTTTAAGAGCCCTATAAAATTGATCAATAAGTAAGAAATATGTTTGAATATTTTAACCTATTGAACAATTTGAGGTCTCTTAAAAGATCGTTTTCAGGTACATTTGTTCTAAATTTGTTCTATAATGCTACCATAAAGGGGTTTCAAAGTCTATTCTATCAGTCTGAGCATCTAAAGGGAATACAAGACATCCACCGTGGACCATACGTGGACCTGGTGTCCCGGACTCACCTTTCCGTGGTGGGCTCGGCACAGATCAGCGGCTGTTTCAGCTCGATGGCCTGGCCGTTCTTCTCCTTCAGCTCGCCATTCTCCATGTAGTATTGTACCAGTTCCGGCAGTGTGGCAAACTTTTCACCTGCAATTTTTGGGACGGATTAGCCGGAAAAAGATCCAGGAAAGGGGATGCACAAGCGCCTTACCGCCGTAGAGATCAAAGAAGTCGCCATTGTTTTGGATTTTGATGTGGGTCACCTCGTTGCCGCGGCGCACGGAGAGCGTGAAGGCGCCCGGATTCGAGGAGGAGAGGCGGGCGAGGAAGGAGCCGTCGAATCCCTGCTCCTGCAGCAGTTTCTCAGCTTCGATGCCAGATATCGTTGGGTGGAACCATCTGCGGGATGTGTAGATCTATTAGTTGCGAGAGCAGTAGTTCCCTTACTGGTTGCCCGGTAGGCGGCGCACACACTATCATCTCAGCGCCACCGCCCCCGCCCCAGCAACAGCTGTAGGTGTAACAGCGCCAGCAACAGCGGCGGTTTCGGTTACAGTTACAATATTCTCCAGCCGCTGATGCCGTTGCCATTGCCGTTGCCGTTGCATCCACTCTTTCGCTCACGTTCGGCACTTTATTGCACTTTTTATCTCAACAGTTTTTTGTTTCTGTTTTTCTTTTTTTCGCTCTTTCCATTGCTTTTGTATCTACTTATACATATGTAAATAGCCCAGTTGGGAGCGTGAGCGTGTGCCAGTGTATGTGTTGGGTGGAGGTTGGCCCGGGGGGGCGGGGGGGGGGAACGTGTGTACATATGTGCCACACATACGCACGCACTCCCTGCTGCTGTCGCGCGTGTGTACGTGTGTTTGTGTGTGTGCGGGTACATTGTCAAATTTCCTACTGGATTTACCTTCGCGATGACATTTTCTTATTGAAAGCACACTTAAAAAATAAATAATGATTACACTTAACGGAAAAAAATGAAACTTATGTGTAGATGCTTTGTGAAACACACAATTTTCTTTTGTTAATTAAATCAGTGTGGCCAGATACTAGGGTATTCGAACTAGGGTATTCTTTCGTGAAATTCGTTTGCCCAAATATCGAAATCGCGATATCT
>JAEIII010020531.1:0-11682 GCA_018905755.1 Drosophila ohnishii | reverse complement strand
GATCGGGTTTAGAAAGCGAAGTTTAAAACATAAAAGAAAGCTAACTGCGGATACAGATCGCTCCTTGATACCCTGATTAAGTTGATTGAATCAAAACATTATTTACAATTTATCAGATTATATTTGTGGGTTTTAGTGGTGACCTTCAATTAGATCTAAGCTCCGTTTTTATATGACAGCTATATTATACGATACATATAATGGAATAATAACTATACCTTTCCAGTGTCGATTCTGAATAATTCGATTGCAAACTGCAATGCTAAATAATAACAAATTAAAAGGACTAAATCGACTTGGCTGTTGTTGTGAATGAGGAATAGATTATAATGTTTATATTTTTTATTTCAGTTCAGAAATGTCTCAATTCCCTTCTAATATCCTAAAAAAATACTTTTACATTAATATTTTCACTATTATTATTTTGGAATACCCCTTCTCTTGCAGCTTCTTCGCCGCGTAATTAGTTGTTGAAAATAAATCAAGGAAAATCCAAATGGATTTGGAACCATAACTCTTTTGGAATGCATTCGACACGAAAGGCCTGAGAATATGGCACCTGGGAAAAGATGTTAGTCCGATACCACTTTCGAGACGGAAAGACGGAAACAAAATCAATCAAGAGCCGTAAGAAATCTCCGGAAGCAACGGCGAACCACCCAAGGTCCGTAGAGAAGGAGGAGCGAGTGGAAAACTCAAGTCCGCTCAAAGTTCCACGGACGCGAGCAGTTGGGACAAAAGTTACGACGCCGCGGAGGCAAGATTAACGACCATGGCAGGGTCCCACCCGAATCCTTGCCGGAGCAACGGTGCAGCGTAAGGCGAAGTCGATGCCGCGGAAGTAGACTATGTCGCTGCCAATATCAATATCAATTTCAACCCAACACTATTACTGGATATCGCAGCAGCAGCAGCAGCAGCAGCAGGAACAGCAGCAGCAGCAGCAGCCGGAGGAGTTATGCGCTAGAGCAAAAGCCGACGCCAGGAGCAGTCGATGAATCGTTAGGACAATCTAATCTCAGCATCAGTCACGAAACCACAATGAGCTTCCTGCAGCCACAGCACGCACTGTCGAGGGCGAGGGTCCCTGCTGTCGGCGGCACCCTGCTGGTCTACAGCCTGGGGCTTCTAATTATGCTGCCAGGTGAGTGAGTGGGTCCCTTGGCCTGGAATAGAAACGGAAACAAACAGGATGGAAAGCCAAATAAACAAAATAAACGGATAAGGGGGAGGGCTCCCAGCATGACGAAGAAACCTTGAAAGTCACAACACTGCCGCGAGCATTTCTTATTTCATCTCATTTACTATTTTATTTTAATATCAACTGATATGGCCATGACTTTAATAATAGTTTACAAAGTATCACTAAAAAGGAAATTAAAAGGATAAGAAAACACCTCAAAATTAAGCCGCAGCTCTAAAGAATCATTTTCAGGTGTTTTCTTATCCATTTAATTGTTTTTTTAAGTGACTAATAAAAGTCTTAAAAGTATTCAAGAGGGAGTCTTTTTATATATTTACAATAGACTTTTAAGTAGTTTAAAAGGTATTTCATGGTTTAGGCCCCCTTTTCTAATTCAGATTATCTCCGAAGTTCTCCGAAGTCTTCGCGCTAAACATAGCAACAGTTCGATAGTAAAATTACTATTTAATCCCATTACTTATTATCTTTCCATTTAATTAATTAAAAAAAAGGGGTGTATAACACTTTTATTAACTTTCACATCTGAATGCACTTTAATTAACTTATCATAAAATAGTTTGCAAGGCTTTAACACATTCCTTTGATTAAACCTTATAAAATACACTGAATACGAAGGGCTTGCCCTGTCATTTCCCCTTTTTGAGTCGCTCGTTTTTGCTCTAATTTAAAATGTAATTAATTTCGCTTGCCATTTACAGCTTGCACGGCTGGCCCCCATGAAAAGCGTTTGCTGCACGCCCTACTGGACAACTACAATAGCTTGGAACGGCCGGTGGTCAATGAATCCGATCCACTGCAACTGAGTTTCGGACTAACTCTCATGCAGATAATCGATGTGGTGAGTCAGAGAAAAGTAGTTTTAATAATTTACACCCGAAATCGAAGGTTAAGCAAGGAAAGACCAACACACACAAGGGAATGCTAGGATTGCACCAGAATTTCCAAAGAAATTCCCAAAGGGTTCTAGCTGTAAAGTTAAGCAGCAGTTTTGGTCCTTGGCTTAAAATGCTTATAGATTTTGTTAACTCTTTTTATTTATTTCCCCAATATTATTTTTGCTTATTTTGTATATTTTATATCAATAACATTACCTATTTTTCGTTACAGGATGAAAAGAATCAATTGCTAATAACAAATATTTGGCTGAAACTGGTAAGTAGCATTTCTAGATTTTATAAATTTAGCATTAAAAATCATACAAATAATAAATGTAAAACGCGGTTGATTGCTTTATTATATTATTTTTGACATGTGAGGATTATGTACAGTCTCGGTCCAAGTGTGAGCTTGACATGACATGACACGATTATTGAAAATGTAAGCACTTGCGGATTTTTTACAGAAAGTAAGCCCTTAAGGATACTTTACAGAAAGTCAACCCTCAAGGATGCTTTACAGAAAGTCATCCCTGAAGGATACATTACAGAAAGTAGTTACTTTACATGCGGCAGGAGGCGCCACCAGAAAGTGACAAGGATAAAAAGCCACAGTTTTTTGCAGATTCCTAGAACTTTTTTTTATTAAATTAAAAAGCCTTAGCTTGGCTTATAAACAGATGTAGTGTAGATTTATTTTCATAATAATATATAGCAATTAATGCATTGGATTTTTCATTGACTTTTCTAGGAATGGAATGACATGAATCTGCGCTGGAATTCCAGTGAATTCGGAGGCGTAAGGGACCTGCGGATTCCGCCACATAGGCTATGGAAGCCAGATGTGCTGATGTACAACAGGTAAGTAAACCTTTTTGGATACATCAGACATAGAGGTATGATTTAGCTTAGCTAACGCCTTGCTTAGGCACTTTGAACTTAAGGAACTTATTATATATTACTATTCGTAATATATATATAATTTTTTTTCAGTGCGGATGAGGGCTTTGACGGCACGTATGCCACAAATGTGGTGGTCCGCAATAATGGGAGCTGCCTGTATGTGCCACCGGGCATTTTCAAATCCACATGCAAGATAGACATCACGTGGTTTCCATTCGACGATCAGAGATGTGAAATGAAGTTTGGCTCGTGGACCTATGATGGTTTTCAGGTAAAAGGAGGACTTTTATTTCTGATCAATATGGTCAGTCGTGTTGATTAAGTTGAGGACAGTATAAACTTACTTATTTACTTCCATTCTGGGCTTTAATCCTGATTTCTTTTAACACAATTTACCAAATTATTTACTCATTTATCTTCTTATTATAGCTTATTATTTATTATATTACAATAATTACCTACTTGACTGATGACTACTCATTTCTATCCTCGACAGTTGGACCTGCAGTTGCAGGACGAGGCAGGTGGCGACATTTCAAGCTTTATAACCAACGGCGAATGGGACCTTTTAGGTAAGTAATCAATGCGAATGTCAGGCGAGACGTCATGGTCCAACAAACATATATGTTTTGCGTTTGCAATAAATGTCTGTATTAATCTCGTATTTAATCTCTTCTTCTCTACTCCATCCACTGGTCATCTGTCATTCTAACCTCCCAACAAATCCACCGACAAAACAAAAAAAAACCCCAAATCTCCCCACGCACGATATCCAAAAAATCAATCAACCCAACAAACCCATCAGGTGTGCCCGGTAAACGAAATGAAATCTACTATAATTGCTGCCCAGAACCTTATATTGACATAACATTCGCCATTTTGATAAGACGCAAAACTTTGTACTATTTTTTCAATCTGATTGTGCCGTGCGTACTGATCGCCTCCATGGCACTGCTAGGGTTTACACTACCACCAGATTCTGGTGAAAAGCTATCGCTTGGTAAGTGTTGTCCCCAACAACAACAATAACAACAACAACAACAACAGAAACCCCTCTCCGCCCTTCCGTCTCTCAACTTCGCTCTATTTCTATTCTACCTCCTGACTTTACTAAGTTACATACATAACCCCGCTAGAGGAGTTTCCAAACAAAACAAAAACCGACTCTCGTTGTTCTCTATAAATAGATAAACCAGTTGTTGATGTCAAAACTAACCAAACAGAATGAATGCCAATCTATTTTGTTACTATTTTTGAGTTTTATTTTGGTTTTTCTTTGTTTTATTTCGCTAGTGCATCTTGAGTATCTGATTGATTCATTAATTTACAACGTTTGCATGCCCGGCAAATAACGCTGCTAGTCACCTATAAATCCTGTCTACCTCAGTTCCTTCAGGACTCTGCTGTCTTAGTAGGTCCGGGGAAACGTTTTCAAGCTTTAAGGTCAAAAATATAGGTTATATGTAGGAATTTAATATAATACAATAGAAAAAGAGAAGAACTTTATGCTGTAAAGACGTAAGAAAGTTGCTTCGTTAGGGCATTTTTTTAAGAATTTGTTAAAGACTGTTGAATATTCAAGATATATTTTATTAAACTTATAGAAAATATGATCAGATAAGAAAGATAATTGAATTAAAAACGATTTAAGAGAATTCCATTTCGATTTTTCGAGATTAGCGGACTTTATTCTCCACGTTCTATTATCAAAGTATGAGGAATAAATGAGAAAAATATGAGGAATATGTGAGGAAAAAATAAAGAATAGGTATACTAGGAATATATTAGGAATATATTAGGAAAATATGAGGAATATATGACAAATTTATGAGGAATATATGATGAATATATGAGGAACATATGTTCTCAAACTTGCAGAAGAAATGGTCAGGAAGAGAACGAAAATTAAATATACATTTCTATATTTCTAGAATTTTCAATATTAGCGGACTTTTTGAAAAGTATAAACCCTACCATTTACACGAATGCCATATACCCTTCCTTGACGTCTTTGCTGCTATTGAGACCCAAGTGCAATTGCTGTTTGCAATTTGCAATTGTTAACACTTTGCATGGTTATATTTATAGTTTTGGTTGCCAACTTTGGTTGCTATAGCTCTCTTAGTTAAGGGAATCCATGCACTCAAAGGAAAGTCGGAATATTACAGATAATAATAATAATAACATAATAATGATTAGGATTCTGAGATTCTGGGTTGAGTAGATCAAATACACTTAATTTGAAAGGGTTTTAGTTGTGAGAAGCTTACAGTTACCTTAATTTTATAATTTATTATTTTAGTTACAAATCCAAATGGCTTGCAGGGCAATCCCTAGTGCACTCACAGTTCTTTTAAGAAAGGGATCTCAGACACGGACAGTACCTTAAGCTTGTTCCCATCTCGCTTGAGGGGGCCCCGAGGTTCAGAGCAGAGAATATGGTAGTAGTTTTTTATTGAAGGCCAAAAAAAAAAACAAACAAACAAAACGTACGTGATCACTAAAACACATCTGCCATGCCAAGCCGCAGGAAAGAGAGCGCTCAGAAGGATTCTTGTTCCATATAGTATATACATATATTATATATTGTCTTGCCGTAATCGTAATCGTAATTGTAAACGTAATTGTGTATATTTGTGTGCGTGTGTGTGTATGTGTGTTACTATTTTTCGCGGAGCAAAAATTAAGAATGTATATGAGAAGCACAACTGATTTAATCTCAATTTGATCTTATTTCATGCCAACCGACGGATCCAAAAAAAAAAAAAAAACAAAAACAGGAGTTACTATTTTACTATCGCTTACAGTCTTCCTTAACATGGTGGCGGAAACAATGCCGGCGACCTCCGATGCAGTGCCGCTGCTCGGTAAGTACAGCCCGTGGCCAATGTGACACGTAAATGCCACACAAAAAAACAAAAAAAACAAAAAAAAAAAAAAACTATAAAAAATTCCTAACATATTTTACGTCTAAATATACGCTACTTAACTAACGCACTCTCAACGCATTCAGCAAAAATCCATCTTCAACTTGCCACATATATATTCTACTTCTCGCACAGCCCCCGAGACAGTGTCGCCCAGTCCAGTCGTCCTCCAGGAGCATCGCATTTGCATTCGCATTCGCATTCGCTTTTTCGTTGTCGTTATTGTCGTCTTTGTCTTTTTGTCTCTTTGTCTCTCTCTCTCTCTCTGTTGCCATTGCAAAATTTCGTTCGTCTTGTGAATTTGGGGCACACATGAAGAAGGCCTGACAATCAGCTGCCTAAACTAGGATATATATCACGAATAAACAAATTGAATCGAATCATCGCTGTCCTCTTTCACACGATATATATGTCCTGCCCCCTGTCCACCGCCCACATACATAAGTACATACACTGTCATTCAAGTAGGTTAGTTTGTCCAGTCAGTGAATATAAACCATAACCCATAGGCATGCCTTCGGAGTATTTCCCCTTGAATTTGATAGTTGCATGCAGAGTGACCTTGTTCTGTGGGTAAATTGTAATTTTCGGACTTACTATCAATCAAACTTTGTACATATGTATATATGTAGTTTTGTATTTTGGCTTCCTAAACCCGATTAGAAAAGATACATGAAAGATATGAAGAACCAGAGCCTCTATCCCGGTTGTGCCCTCTCTCTCTCTCTCTCTCTTTTCTTATATCTTGCAACACTTGGTAGCGAACGAGAGAGTATCTCTAAGTTCGCTCTTTTGTAAGGCCCTTTCCCAGAGAGCGGGAGAGAGCAGCTTTCTTGAGGAAGCTTGCTTTTCGGCAAGATATTTCTCTTTTCTCTTGTATGCTAGGTAAAATCAACAACATTTGGAGAGAGAATTTGAATGATCATAAGGGTTGGGCCCATTTTACGAGCTGAGTAAGGAACCTCCTCTGAACCTCCAATGTTTTCATGTAGAGCAGCACTTCTCTTAAGTAGAACCACTTTGAGTATTTGTATCCCAGCGGATCTTCATTGCCGACTACCTATATAGACCCGAATGAACGGATAGAGATAATTACACACCCACTAGTTTTCGTAATTAACTTTTGCATGCCCACCTAACACACGAAAGAGTCTTGCTCCTGCACATTTTGTTAATTGTCCTCCTTGGTCTCCCCACTGCACACGTTTTCTTCAATTTTATTAGAAATTCTTAAATAGTGTATGTACAAAATAGAGCATTAACAACATAAACTACAGTCACAGTCCACCGAAAATACTGTTTTAGACATCAATGAACCATCAAGTACTCTAATAATATCAATATTCCAATATTACCTATTATTCATATACTGTAGCTGTAGTAAAGTATATTCGATGAGGGCTGATTTGACAGTCCCAAAGGGTGCCTTTTGCTCCCTTGTTTTTCTTTTTTTTTTTTCCTTGTAAAGAGACCTCATATACTCAAAATGGTAGACGTTATATGCTATATGTGTACATATGTATATATATACCGTCGTGTGAACTCATTTGCGATATTTCGAGTATGTGAATTGATTTATTTGTTTGGTTTGTATCTGATTTCGTCTTAATTTCCATTGTTCCATTGTGTTTGTGCCAGTGAGCTTTTGCCAAGGACCACTACCACATAATGTAAGCGAAAAAACGTTCTTGTCGGCATGCAGGAGCACAAATGTCCCGCCCCACCAGGCACCAGGACGAAGGACTGAGCGGGTCCAAGCTGTTCCTGGTCCCAGCCGAACCAGCCGAGCCAGTTTGATCCCTTTCGTCCCACACACAGCCCACAGCCCACAGCCCACAGTTCACAGTTCACAAATGCAACTCCACAACACTCCACAACAAGAACAACAACAAACACTCCACAAGTTTCACCAACAACCAACCACGCTTACACCACAGCGCATACCCGGTACGAGTGCTTAGTACATTAGCTAGGTGTGTGTAACTCGATGTAAACTAGGTGCAATAGTTCTCAACATAGAATGTAAAACCCCACACGAGAACGGTCACACTTAGAACCAAGAAAGAACTCCGGTACAGTCTCACTTAGAACCAAAAACGAACTCGGCTCAACTTTGCTGAAACTCTCTCTGCCCTCTTTGCATATAGAAACCGAATAATGTGTGCTCTACTTTTTGAAAAAAAAAACCCCCCACTTTCCCACACTCTTCCAACTTTACTTTATCTACTTACTACCGCTTTTTTGTACGCCTAACACGTGAGTGCACATAGCTAACGATTTTACTTAACCAGAAATTGGACTTCCTTAGCGCGAAGCATACGAGATGTTTGCTTTCAAGACGGTTTGCTTTTCACATATATCCACGTGATACGCGGTACAGACTAAATTTTTATGTTGTTCTACCACAAATATTATAAAATATCAAATGTATATTAACATTTTTATGAATTGGAACTCTTATTGAAATAAAAATTAAGTCCCATTCCTAGATATTGTTTAGATCAGTGATTGAAATAAGTCAATAGGTCAGTTTATTGTGAAAGAAATTTCGAATGAAATCATTGGTGAATTGGATAAGTCATTGGTGAAGTTTCTTTACAGGTTATGAATTACCAGATTTCCTGATTGAAAAATCTTACTGTGAAAAAAGAGACCTAGTGATCTTTCCGTTAAATTCATTGGTGAATATATTTGAGGTCTCAAAAATACGGTGCTGTCGCTTTCACCTACCAAAACTCTCATGAAATGTTAGGTGTCTTAATACATACCGAAATATACAATGGAAGTGGGAGGCATGTCAAAAACTAATAAATGGTTCTTATATGAACCATACTTCCTCTCACGAAGCCTGGTGCAAACATTACTTGTAGTAAATGCCATCTATAGGATATTTGATCATATATCAGATAAGTGCAGAACCAGATCCACCACTTGCTAATATTTTATATACTATATATATATTTTTCAGCTTTGTAAGAACGTTTTACTGAATGATTGTGTTTGTTTTTTGGTTTCTCAGTTTCTCAGTTTCGTTCTAAAAGAGTCAGTTTAGTTCACTTGATTTTCTTAATTAATCGCTATGTAGTGTGGTAGAACAATAATACTATTATTGTTATTGTGTTACTTACAATGTGATTGTGCTGTTCCTCCCCACCGAATAAGTTCGTACACAGTATCATACACCCAGCCCCTAGCAGAATCCTCCTCCTTCCACACTTGTAAATCAAACACGCAGCCAGAAAATCGTTCCATATGAATCCCCCCGAAAAGAATCCAAAATTCGTTCGGTGCCACGATATATAATTGATAAACTAACATACTTTTTGGTATTGCTTGTCCTCTATTGATTGATCGAATTGGTAAACCTGTCGGCCGTTTCCACAGTAGAACTCTATATATACACATGCTTGTTGTCTCCGAAAAATCAATATTCAGAAAACAATAAACGAAAACCATAAAGCATCAGGGAGCAAATTTGTAAGAAATTGTATATATGCGTATATACTTGTGTGTTTTTTGTCTATATCGAAAAAAATTTTAAAAAGAAAAGAGTCTATTTTTTATTGCCTACTCTTGGTTGCCTTTTCAAATTGATTTCCAATCCGTGGCGATTTTTTATGGTTATGTTTTTTGAAGTCGCCTTTCCGCAACGATCAACAATGACCTTTGGGAGCTCTCAGGACCGCTAATGCTCAATGCCCATTGCCCCCATGTTGTGCCTAGATTAATTATGGGAACGTGTGTGCCCCAAGAAACACATTCGCCAAAACCGTTTACATCCATGCCCCAGAAAACCACGACCACCATGGAGATTTCAAAACAGTTGTCACGGTCGCCAAGCCATCTTACTATATGATTTCTTTTCGGTTTTGAAATCCTCAAACTCAATCTCAATCTCAATCTTAATCCATTGATGAACTTAGCCACAATTACAAATACAATTTCTAATGTTAGTTAAATATAGTTTGAACAAAAAACAAAATCAAAATATATATTATATAGCCAAACAAACATATTCTGAATATCATCCGGCGAGGAATTCGTAGAGCCTTCAAATTGCCATCGCATCACTTCCATTTACTTTTCGTTCGTCATTCGCTGCGCATAATATATAAATAAATGACATCTAATATCAACTATAAACCAAGCGTCTAAATTAAACCAATTAAATTATATAAATATCATTTGATTGAACCTCATTAAAGCCGTGTCTCATCCAAATCTAAACTCCCAACTTAACAACGAACAACAACGTCAAAACAAGAAACAAAAAACAACAGACCATAGTGAAACTACAATAAAAAAAATATGTCCAGATATATATGTGTATATATATATGCATATATCCATAAGTCTAGACCAACAACAATTGAGAAAATTACCAATTAGATCTCGATTTTTAACCAAAAATGATGATTGCGGATAATTGGTTGTGCACTAAACGACTAAAAAACGAAGGCGACAACGGCCAAAACTCAGTTAGTCCAGTTCAAAATCCAGTCTCGGCCTCCAGCCATTCGGATATATACGATATATAATCCGATATGCAGCTGGGGGATGCTTTGAACTGGGCTACAATAGCAGATATCGAATTTATACATAGGGCCAGAGGACAAAGCCACCAACGGGTTGGGATTTTTGGCTGGGCATTGGTGAAATTCAGGGCTTGAGCAGGAGACCAGTAATTCCGTGTAAAATAATTAAATTCGTACAAAAAAAGAACAGCAGCTATGCCTTACTTATTTTTCCTCTACTCTACTCTTGCTTTCAGTTTGTGTTTTTTCTACTAATTTTAACTTTACGCAAGTAAATATCAAGACACTCCTAAGCCTACAAGTTATGTCTGAGCCTGCTCTGCCTTCTCTGCAAATTGATTAGGGAATTCATTAAAATTAAATAGAATAATTTAATTATGGCTTGCAGAGTTGGTAAGAACACACACACACACACACACATACACCAGCTTATGTTTAGGTAGCATTCTAGGAATATACTTATTTTGGTCTCCTTTCCAAAATTAACTGTAAACTAATGCACAAGTCTAACTGAGCTTAAGACAGTTTTGAAACAAAAATCGGGAGCTTTGTTTTTCGTTAACCACACACATACTACTTATAGCCCAGTTCCCGTTTCCGAAAGATATTTTTCTAATAATTGTATATAAAAAATAAAGTCAGTCTTTATATGTTCACTTTCCCTAACAATTTCTCGTGATACTTGTACATAATTCAAAGCTTTAAGGAAATTCTTTGCGAATAGAAGTGAAAACTTGGTCACACTTTACCAATTGAAGTGAAAACCTGGTCACACTTCACCCATTGGAATTAAATAATAATACCCCTGAGTAATCGGAAATGAGAACAGGTTTTTGGAGCCAACACCAAATACAACAACAAATACACACTGAATACAAAACCCACTAAATAACGACCCCAATTAATCAATGAATATTAAAGCTAGGTCAGAAATATAACTACGTCGTGATACGTGATCCGTCGTATGATAAATCCGGGGGCTAGGCTAAGAAAATAAGAAATCAATCAAAAATCAAAAAACAAAAACTGAAAACGAATCGAACAATTACTACAAGTTTGTGTAATTTTTGTGTCCTTCTAGGAACTTATTTCAATTGCATTATGTTTATGGTGGCCTCATCAGTTGTGTCAACCATACTTATCCTCAATTATCATCATAGAAATCCAGATACGCATGAAATGAGTGAATGGGTAATATTTTTACATTCAAATTAACTTAACTACTTTCTTACATTGTA
>JAEIII010020508.1:0-11748 GCA_018905755.1 Drosophila ohnishii | reverse complement strand
TTGAGGAAAAACTGGTAGTCTTTCATTTATTACTTCAGTTGACAAAGTCTGACTTAGTTGGCGGTCTTAAAACCTCTTAAGTTTAGTGACTTAATTTCCCAAGAAGATCTTAAGTTGTGAGGTATTTAATATTACAGAAAGAAATGTTTTCCTTGGGTGATCAACTTAAGCATTTAATCCGAACTTCATCTTGAGGTTTCTGGAATACATAGACCTCTTTTTATCTCTTTTTAATAGGCTCTTTAAGCACTGACCATCACCCCAAACTCACCCAGATAAAAACTGAGATGAATGAACAATAAGGAGAACTTAGATAGGTCGAGTTCAGACTCTATTTTTTTTATTTTTTTTGGCTTATCTGGGGGCCATAGTTAGGGTCCCGCATGAACTCTTCAGAGATTTGCTGCCGGCCTCAAGTGCACTATTTGTTTGTTTTCTCTCTTTTTTTTTTCGTCACATTTTGTGTGTGTGTCCTCTCTTTTTATCAAGTTAATTCCCAAGAACCCGCTCAATTGTTAGCTCAACAAATCTGGGATCGGGCCACTTAGCCTAACAGTAATCGACGCTAAACGCTGTCTTGCTGATTGCTGACAACTTAATCAACGAGAGAAAGCCGAGAGGGAAAGGCATATGAAACAAGGCACTGTACTATATGGCCATGCCAGCTAATATCTATAACGCCCATATACATATAGTATATAGTATATAGTATATATAATATAGATGTGCACCCGCATTTAGACGGACGCAGACGCGTCCCTGAACTTTGGGCGAGATCAATTTGCACAGCCGCGAATTGGATTCGAAAAATGCGAAATGTGTCAACGAACAGAGGATGGACTATAAGTAGGATCATCCCTCTAAATGACAGATCTTTGTCTTGCTCTGATCTCTGTGAACTTCTGACTTCTCTGCGCGGCTTATAGAACTGCGAAATTGTCACTGAGTTGAGTATCTTTGTGCCTTGTGGAAAGGGTTGTGAGACTGACTCAGATAGACCCTGAAATTCGAATGAAACTATAGGGTTAAACCTTAAGAGTTCTGTTCCAGGCAACTTCTAAATATTATAGCTAATAGTAGTTTACAGTTTCATTTTTTAAAAACACTTTTTTGGAAACAAGAAAAATCCCACAACGAAACAGAGTAAAAATAGTGACCATCTCAGACCTCGTAAAGCCGAGAATGGGGTCAGTCCAGGGGTCTGCTTGGTGCAAAACATAGTTTTTACATGTTTTTACTATTTCTTTGTTGTGTTTTAGAACAAGGCTATATTTTTTGGCACTAACATTTTTAAAGCCTTGCAATTTGCACATGTTTTTTTAGTGCTCTCAGTTCGCTGGAGTTAATATTATGCCAGTACTTACTTAGAGTCTTGATGGGCCCTCGACGAGTTTTGATTTATTTGAGACGGCCGTCACTGTGCATTTTAATTGTATTTGTATTTGTATTTGTGCTTTGTGAAATTGTTGACTTAATTGGCCCCCGAAACGAATCGTAATGCAAATTGGATTGCTGCCACTATTTGATTGGGCTTGGATACGCTCGATCAGCCGTGATCTATGGGCGAATGCCCTTGCCCCCTCAATATGGACAGTCGAAAATGTATAGCCAATGAATCGATCAAATATAAATATCAAATATACTTGGAAAATATGCAATTGGAATATTGAAATTGATTCAATGAGGCAGAGAGCGGGTTTTGTTTTATGGAACAACTAAACTGAAACTTAATTTCAATCCTTTGCCAGTCATAAACGAACTTATTTTACCAGTGTATTAATTGCTGTATTAACTGTGTATAAACTGACCCATATCTTTTCCCCTTCCTGCACTTGCATCCTCGATTGTACACTCTATTCTTCAGTCTGCCATACCATATACTATATAGTATAGCCCTGATAAGGGGCTCTTCAAGATGAAAGACTCCGGCAATGATCTTAGCTCTTCCCCCAGTAAAATGGTTAATTATACATATCGAAACATATGTATGTAGCCATGTATTTGGACATATATGTATACATATATATGGACATGTGTGCCCTATGCCGATAAAGCAATCATTGTCGGTCACCACTGCCCATAAATGTTATGGGCCACCCTGCGAAACTATCCGTTTTCCGATTTCATTATAGTTTATTAATAAAATTAACAAACGAAACACGTACGCAATTAATGACAGTCGGTTCCGAATTTAATTTTCAATCACATTTTGGCCTAAAGGCGCTGCGCGCATGCGCCAAAAGCCAAATTCAAATCAAAGGGGAAAACAGCTGTAAGAGTATAAAATTTTATAATATGTATTTTAAAGTGCGAATTTTATTACAGTGCTAGGTAATAAAAAAACGAACCTCAAAATGGAATTTTCCCAATTAACTTAGAAGGCATTGCTTAATTCTAGTAAGTGCACCTATCACCAACACGCCACCTGTGGTCCGACTCTTGCAATCAATACAAAAGTGTGGCAAAATGGTTGGGAATTGTATTGCGTGCCTTTAAATTTACTTTCGACATGGCATGGCAACTCTATTTTCAGTTCAATGTGCCATTTTCCGCGGAAGAGGTGGCGGTGGCGGTGGATCGTAAACCCAAATTGCATTCCGAATGCCTCATAATTGTGGACGCGTGGTTCTTGGTTATTCGGGCCCACCGACCACTTAACGAAAGCGAAACAAAATTAAATGCAGTTGACCCAAAAATAGCGCGAATGCCCGCGTCTGCCACAAAAATAACAAAGTATTATTAAGAAAAAATAGGAAAAAGAAAGAACAAACGATGGTAAAAAGCTAAATACAGGGCGGTCCATGGGGTAAGGGGGTGGTAACATATATGCAATTAATTCAGAAAAATTTAAGTAGGGAAACATATTTGAACAGTTTATATTTTTGTCTTATTTCTTTCTTAACCAACAGTGGGTATTATATGGTGGAAAACTCTCCAAAAAAAAAACATATATCGTTCCCTAAAGCTTGTGCATTGCCAGCAAAGCGTGAAAGTGAGATATATCGTATAAGCACAAAGTAAAAAACAAAAAAAAAATCGCAAAAGTATCTTTAAACGATGGAGCAAGAATAGAACTCAAAGTCATATCTCAATAACGCTTTTCATTTATCGAGCACCCTGTCTCAAATGGGGCTTTCCCTCTGGAGCAAGAGTCGTCATCGTCAGCTGAGCGATGGGAGGTGGTGGCCGTTCCAAGGGGGTGTGTGTGTGTGGCGACGTCAACAATTACACATGTGGCCCAGGTCAGGATTGGGGTGCAAAGGTGCTGCTCCGGCCGATGTTACTTCGCCATTCAGCTATTAACCCAATTCCCGCGTGCAATGACTTCTGGGGCGGGCAGTCGCCGGGTCCAAGTGCCACCCACCCACAAAACCACATGGCACAACGCTCAATTATGCTTATGGCCGCCACAAGGCAACACACAAGGAAATCCATTCCCTCGATTGCGGAAAATGCATTTTCCTACGTAGCCTGACGCTGGCTTGACCCATTTTTTAGACATTTAGAGGGGACACACCCACCCGAGGAGCGGTGGAGCAGGACGAGCACATAAACCACATCCTGACGTCAAAGCGTCGAGCTGTCGTTGTTGAAATTGATTTCTCTTTTTCTTAATTTAAACGATATTGAAAATGTATGAAATTATTGATTTTGATTTCCATTTGAATTTCCATTTTTAATTTTATTTCTAGCACATTGTCAACATCAGGTGCTGGAACTGGATCTGGAGGAGCATCCGCAGCTGATGCCTACAAAATGGTGCACCAAAGCAACGAGGATGCCATGAACAAGATTCCACTCAAGTCGGCCGGCGGCCTGGACTCCGATGAGGAGAAGAATGCGGGCGAGCTTATGCAGGACACCGCCGCCGCCGAGGAGGCGCGACGCGAGCAGATGTGAGCATAAAAATGGCATTAGCTATGACTTCGCAAGGACGTGGGTCGTGTGGGGGGCGGTGGATTTGTTGCCATAAAAATCGAGTTCAATTAAAGCTCTTGAAGCAGCCAATTCAACAGTTGTAAAACTTAGAACTTAACATCTAGGGAAAGCTGAAAATATGGTTATATCGATACTGCATCGATATTTTAACATTACGATAAATGTGCGATAAATTGATATTATATTTATCGGACTAATATTCTAGAAAAACAAAGATCAATATTTTAAATATATTTTTGTGTATGTTTTCAAAATATCGATATTGCAAAATTTAATTTTTTTATTTAATATTTCGATATATATTTCTTTTCTATATGAGATTGATATCTTAGTGCTGCAATATACATAATTGTGATGAATTGATATTTGGTTTGTTTCTCTTTTCATTAATATTGTTTTCATATATTGCCAAAATTTTTAGATTACATTTTTTTGTACATTTTTCCAAATTATTGAATATCAAATAAATTAAAAAATGGGTTTTAGAAAATTTTAATTTGTTATTATTATTTTAACATCAATTTAGCCTTGCTATATTTCTTAGTATTAAAATAATATCCGATTCACTTGAAACCTTTTATTAAAATTTGCCCTGAAAAAAAGTTGTAAAATCTACAATATTATTTCTGTAATTTCAACTTCTTGAAGGCGTGCCAACGTCCTGGCCTGGATGAAGAAACTAACCATCGTCCTCATCTGCTTCATTGGAATCGCCCTGATCAGCTATGTGATCATCAGCCTATGTTTCAGTGGTGAGTTTTGACAGGACAGTTTTTGGAGGAAGGCAACCACATCCAGCTAACAATTCACTCACCCATGGCAACTAAACCCAACCAGAACTCCTTGTTGAACGATAGACTTTAAGTTTGTACCATATAGTAGTATGTAAGTAAAGGAAAAGACTGACTCTCGAGACCCTTTGTTTGGACCGAACATAGTACATGTCCCACAAAATGCTTCTTTTTTTTTTTCTGCATGCTTTCGTACCATCTTAACCCAAGCACCTGGCATTTAATCTAGTTCAAAAATAATTTCTTCTATTGTGGCACCAAAAAGTATTCACATGAACAAAACCCAAACCAAAAACTTTACACCCTAACTCACTAAATACCAACAACAACAACAACAACAACAACGAAGACTGGCCAAAATCGACACCAAATAGAAACAGCACAACAACAACAACAACAACAACAACGACAACAACTTCAACAACAGAGGCAACCTCAGTAGCAGCAGCAGCAGCAATTGCAACAACATCACCAACAGTCGCCGCAGCAGCAGCAACTATTGAAATTTCAACAACAATTGCACCAACAACAATTAGCACCAGCACAACAACAACAACAATAGCAACAACAACAACTACACCACCAACACCACCACCACCAATAGCAACAACAACAACAACAACAACAACAAGCAGAACAAATAGCAATCCCAGTTCCACACTTAAAACATTTACTTCAACAGATGATGAGCAGCAACAGGAGCAGGAGGATCGGGCAGGAAACATTGGTAACCTGAATCTACCCACCATGGCCAGCACACCGGCGGACGATGCCCTGCCCAGTGTGGCCGCCTCGACAGCAGCAATCACGGATCAGATACGCATCGATACGAGCGATGCGTTTGAGTCGATACTGGGTGTGTATCAGCATGGAGCGGTCAGCTCCGATAATCTCGAGTGCAGCAAGATTGGCAGGTGAGATGGGGGGGGGGATTATTCCTTAGATATAGTAAAAGTAAATATCAAAATTATCCCTTTTCCAGTGACATCCTTCAGAAAAACGGCAGCGCTGTGGATGCGGCCATAGCCGCCCTGCTTTGCAACGGTCTGCTGACCATCCAGAGCATGGGCATCGGTGGCGGTCACCTGATGAACGTTTACATTCGCAGCGAGCGCCATGCCACGGCCATCGATGCCAGAGAAGTGGCTCCGTATGCCGCCGAGATGGAAATGTTTGACCAGCAGCCAGAGAAGTCCTACAAGGGTCCACTGAGCATCGCTGTGCCCGGGGAGGCGATGGGCTATCATATGGCCCACCAGAAATTCGGCCAGTTGCCCTGGTCAACTTTGGTGGCACCCTCGCTGGAGCTGTGCGAGAAGGGATACCATGTGTCGCAGCATATGGAGCGGGCCCTGCATGCCGCCTGGCCGCACATCAAGGAGCACGACCAGTACCAGTGAGTTATCCTTATGAGCTGGGATGTTCAAGATGTTCCACTGACTGCACTCTTTCCAGGATCTATCTGAACCAGGAGACGGGCAAGCCGCATAGCGCTGGCACAATGGTCAAGCCACCGAAAAATCTATGCGAGACATACAAGCTTCTGGCGGAGAATGGACCCATGGATCTGTACAATGGCACTCTGGCAAAGCTCCTTGCCGACGATCTGCGCGATGTGGGCAGCGTTGTGACGGCCGATGATCTCTCGTATTACGAGGCCGATGTGATCAATTCCATTACAATGGAGCTGGGAGAGGATACGTTGTATGTCCTGCCCCCTGTAAGTTCCGGCTCCCTGGTGGCCCACACTCTGAGCATCCTGCAGGGCTATAACTTCACCGCAGCGGATCTGGCCACGGAGGAGCTGCGTGCCCGTACCATCCACCGCTTTGCGGAGGCCCTGAAGTTTGCCTTTGCCCAGCGATCGGAGCTGGGCGACATGCATTTCATCGATGCCCGGGAGCTGGTCAGTCGTCTGAATAGTCCGGAGTTTGGGGACCAGAACAGGGCCAAGATCAATGACTCTCACGTGCTGCCGGATCCGCAGGCCTATGGTGCTCAGTATGGCACCAATGACGATCCCGATGGCACTTCCCATTTGGTGGTGCTGGCGCCCAACGGTGACGCCGTCTCGGTGACCAGCTCCATTAACTCCTAGTATGTATTTTGATCCTTTGTACAATATATATAGTTTTATAATTCCAATTATATAGCTTCGGTTCCGGCCTGATTGGCTCCCGCACGGGCATCGTGCTGAACAATGGCATGAACGACTTTGCCGTGGAGAACAACTTCTTTGGATTGCCCAAGTCGGCGGCGAATACCATTGAGCCGCACAAGAGACCCATGTCCTCGCAGTCGCCCATCCTGCTGGCGGATAAGCACGGAGACATGCGTCTGGTTATTGGAGCTGCCGGCGGCAGCAAGATCATTCCGGCCGTGGTTGAAGTGGCCGCCAAGGTGCTTTGGTTCGGCGAGGATCTGCGGGCGGCTGTGAATGCGCCCCGCTTCTATCATCAACTACTGCCCGATGTCCTGGAGTACGAGGAAGAGGGCTATCCGGACTCGCTGCTGCAGCTCCTTACCCAAAGGGGCCATCGGCTGAAGGCCGTGAGCAAGACCAAGGGTTCGGTGGTTTCAGCCATTTCCAGAAATGCCACCGCCATCTATGCGAATGCCGATTACCGTAAGCGCGGCGGAGTGGCGGGCTTCTAGGGTGTCCCAAAGGGTGTCGCTCATCCACACACACACACACACACACACAGTCGCACACATCACGCACACACACACACCGCGCACACACACCCCTCATTGAGATTAGAGAGTGGTGGAGTCGATCAATTCGCATCACGCAAAAGTATTTAAGCTAGCTATGTCTTTTTTACATACTATGTATATCGTACGTTATATAAATTTATATGCTACTACCTAACTACTACCGTATACAATAAAAACAAACAACAAAAGAAACAGAGCTTACTTTAAAAACTGTTGTTTTTAACTGCAAGTTAACTACAAGTAGAGAATATATTCTCCTGAACATCTAAAGTTTAACTTTTTCATGACTTTACAAATCTGCTAATGCCTAAAAGTAGGCAATGACTTATTTCATTAAAATTAGCAAAAAATTGAGAAAAATTGAAAAGAACTTTAAAAGAAGTATGCAGTTTTATTAAGTTTATTAAAACTATTAAGCTTAAAAAAAAACAAACTCAGAACAGCTTTCCGAATTGAATTTCATGCAGTTATGAATTTTTGAAAATTTTGCACTTTTCTTATCATTAAAATTTTTTAAATTTGTTTTTGTTTTTTCAAATTCTTGTTAAAAAAATTAAATAGTGCTTCTTGCTGAAATAATTACACCTCAAAATATATGCAATCCAATTGCAAACTGCAAGAAAACTATATAGAAACTTTGACTGTTTAATTTAGTGTTGTAACTTAGACTTTTGTCCTGTAGCTAATTTTTAAAATTATTCAATGAGATCTTAATATTTTCCTAAAAATAGTGTTGATATTTTAGCTTGATCATTTAATCTTGTAAGATCGTTTAGAGAGAGAGAGAGAGAGAGACATATAGATAGATTAAGACTTTGTAATTTTTCATTCTGTTTAAAATCTGTTTTTTTTTTTAATTATTTAGGCTTTTAAGCCTCTTCCACAGACATTTAATATAAAACAAAGTACGAGAGATCAGCAACAAATTAAAAATCATTATTTTTAGACTTCAATAAATTTAATAGGAATTTTTTATTTCTGGAAAGCAACATTTAACGTTTTTTTTTGTTTGTTTGCTTTAACATTTGTTGGCAATCGACATCGCTATCGTTATGGCTATTAAAATATTAAAATTATTATATTTGTAATATACAGATATACATATCATTATATACAGAACTAAGACTAAGTGCTACCCTGTAGTGGTTGTAGTTTGATTGCCGCCCTTCCTTGGCTTTCCGTAAGTAACTATATCTTTATGTGGTATATGTTTACAGGCGCATCATGTGGTTTAGTTCTTTTTTACTTTTCATTTATCGTTTTTTTTTTTCTATTTACAACTTGGGACTAGATGCTGTGTGAAGAGCTATAGTTAAATATCGATTTATATGTACAATGCGAAAGAAAGCTGGTTGGTTGGCGATCAGTGAATTGATCAAAGGATGCTGGGTCCTACGAGTTACAATACTAGCTGCTTAAAAACAAAGTAAATACAATGCCAAAATGCTTAGCTAAGCTGGCAGTTGGCCAAACCTAACAGTAAATAGTAGATGTGTAGCCGATATTTAGCAGCAATCTGTCGAGATTTGAATAATCTAGGCTTCAGGGAAATTGTACAAAATATAAAAAATAGATTTTATAAGAAGTGAAATTGTGGGGCTTATGATTTGGAAACTTCCCCGCCCAGAAAGCCTTTAAGCCAAGGCATTCTCAATGCCTCACAGGTTAAGTAATGGGTTTCGCCTCTCGAAAAGTTTGCTGGTAACAACGTGTATCGAAATCGTATAGTTAAGCATTTGCTTTAGTTTTTTGTTTTTTGTTTCATGTGGTTCGTCGTGTGGGGTCAAGTACAAAAATCCGTTGCGCTGCCAGTTTGTTTTTTGGGGAAAAATCTCTTAATTCTCTCTCCTCCATCGCCTCCTTCCCATCCCCCAGCCCCTAGATGTGCAGAGTGGCTCCGGGCATGGAGACGGAGCTACCGGCACCTGGCTTGGTCGATGTCTGCGGCGGCTCCAGATCCTTGCACTGGTCCAAGTCAATGACCAGGCAGTCGTAGGCCGGCGGCGGCAGCTCGAACTTGACCACGCTGTCGTAGCTGGGCGGCAGGGAGTCCACAATGCGCAGCACATCGTTCTGCGAGTTGATCTGCAAGTTAACATTCATATATCCATTTTTAAGTAGGCAACTTTACAGAGACTCACATGTGGCATGGCTCCGTTGGTGGCTCGGTTGCCCGCCTCGTCAATGGGTCCCGCCCAGATGCAGACGCCCATGCGGTGTGTGACATAGCCGCAGATGATCACACTGATCAGCAGCATCCCAATGCCCAAGGCAAAGACCAGCCAGCGGGACTCGGCGCTATTGTCCCGCAGATTCTTCTCCAGCTGCAAGGCGCACAGTATAAGCACGGGCACGGCCACCATGGCCACCAGAAGGTCCACGATTGGACGCTGGGTGCTGGGTCCGGCATTCAAGGGTCTGCGTCCGGATCCCGAACCAGATCCAGCGCCCATAGCCGATCCGCCGTGGAGGCCCAGCGGATGGGAGCCGAAGTTCTGGTTGCTGCTGTTCGGGGTCAAGGTGGAGCGAGCCACCACCGTGTTGTGGTTCTGGAGCACCATGCTGGAAGAAAGAGTAAGAGTCCGGGGTTACACAGTGAGTAATTTAATGCAATTACAATTATATTACAACCGAGTTGGTTAATTTATTTCATTGATTTATTAAATAAGTTCTCCAACGTTGTTGTAAAAACGAGGGAGCTTTGTATAAATTCTTGTAATCAATAAAATATAAAAGTGCTGGTGAGGTATACAATAATTACAATAAAATTATTATAAACCAATTGTTACAACAACGTTGGAAAACTGGTTTAATATTCCAAAAAAACCCAAAAGATTTGTATAAATACCTATAATAATTAATATAATATCACCTTATTATAAATACAAAGACTAAAATACAATTAAACTAAAATAATTTTTTAAATAAGTTCTCCTAGGTTGTTGTAAAAGCGAGGGAGATTTGTATATATTCTTGTAAACAATAAAATATAAAAGTGTTGGTGAGTTATATAATAATTACAATAAAAGTATTATATAATTGTTACAACGACGTTGGAAAACAGGTTTAATATTTGTATAAATAGCTATTATAATTAATATAATATCACCTTATTAGGAAGACAATAACTAAAATAAAACATATTTATAACAACGTTAAAAACTTATTAAAAAAAAGAGATTTAAATAAATACTTTTAAAAAACAAAAAACAGCTGTAAAGCTTTACAAATTCTAAACTCTTCTGAATCCCTCACTTTACTACAAATGTAATTTAATTTAATAATCATTGGCAACATTCTACGGTTTAGCGACAAAAAAATATAAAAATATAACAACGGAATGTGTAATCAATTTTTTTTTTCCTTATCTCTGTCTGAAGGTAATTTAGCCGTCTAGAGACTCATGTTTATTCTATGGGAATATCGGCTAATTGGTGGCTCTCAATTGTTAATCCTCAATGAATAGGCATGGGACTTGAAGCGGTTCCTAGCCAACCAGACAATAGGTCATTATCTCTGCATTGGATTAGCTCCGAACCAATTTCATAATTTAGATATATAAGAAACCGAAAGTAAATATAACGATACTAGCTATATTTATTTTTAATTTATATTTAACGGCATTTAAGACTTTTATAACATTATTCAGGGTTTACTCAGTTTTCTAATATTACAGTGAGTTTAACAGTGACTTTACCCTTCTATCGTTTAACCTTCTGTTAAATCGTACACTGAGGATTAACAGAAGGCTTAAGGAGCTACTAAAAGCCCAGCAGTGAAACCCTTTTGATGACTTAAGTGACATTCTTGTTTAATTGCTGTCTTTCGATAGGTTTGGCAAATATTTTCCGTAAATCGTATTAGGTTTATAATATAAACATTGATAGCCGACATTGCCGTCCCGCCCCCTCCGTTCCAATAAAATCAACTGCGTCACAGAGCGGCGAAGCGGAGGAAACCAAATATTTGCTAAGCATTTCTCGTTTGGAGTCCAATTAACATTGGTTAGCATTCAATTGCCGGGCCAGATGTATCATATTCCGATACCCATATGTGTGTGTACGGCATGCGAGAGTGTGCGGATATGTTGTGGTCTATATAGTGAGTACTACTCGTACCTGGGATCAAAGGCGTTGCTCAGCAACAAGTCGTAGACGGCGCGCATATCGATAAATGTCGCTTTTCTCCTGTGGAATCGCTCTCTATTTTGATTTTATTGATATCAATTGCTTAATTTATAACTGTCTTATTTTCATTTACTGTTGTGAATTGTTAGCACATTTATTCAATGATTTTAGTG
>JAEIII010020485.1:0-14878 GCA_018905755.1 Drosophila ohnishii | reverse complement strand
TTTAACAAAAAATTAAACAATTTTTTAAGTGTCTTATACACTAGCGCTTTGGTTGAAGCACGGGCATTATGGGAAACAAATGTAAAAATTAAAATAATTTATGTAGAATTTCCATAATTTTTTAACAAGCTAAGTAAAATATTTGGAGATTAATATGTTGGCTTTTATCTAAACAAGAACTTCGAACTTTAATACCCTATTTATTTAAAACTTATATAGATATAAATATATAAATATAAAGAAACTATAAAGAAAACACTTAATTTATAAACTTTAACAAAATGTTAAACGAGTTTTCCAAATACAATGCTCTTGACCACGAAAATAGCCAAAACTAGGTCACATACAAATAAGCATGTAAATAATGCAATATATGTACTATATACCACCCTCACTTTTATGATCATCTTGTTTTCCAGCTTCTTGGCAAGTGCAAAATGCAATTAAACTTTGTATGCATTTATCGGCAGAAGGGTCAACAGTGAAATCCTCGTTCAAATATCCGATTGAACTACAAACAAGTGCCGGCTTCGACTCACCCTATAAAAGCTTCTGTGTTTCCAGGGCATCCAACCAGTAGTAATTCCATAATGGCTACCTTATCATTCACCTGGCTGCTCCTCCTGGGACTTCAATACAGTGTCGCTGCGGATCACAATATCCAAAATACTGAGAGTAAAATCCTGTCGATACTGAATGCATCCTTTCCCGTGCAAGAGTTGCTTTATCATATCGACGTCTGGCGGAATGATGCACCTTTGGCGGGTGTGGAAGATACCGTTTCGTCCAACCTGGAGTCTGTCATCCGCTCGGAAGTCGCTGGGGATTGGGAGCGAGGCGAGCTCGTCCTGCAGTTGGCCAATGAGGCAAGAACAGTGCAGCTCAAGGAAGCCATTTACACAGCTCTGTGGAAGGAGCTGCAGCAGACCAAGCAGATCTATGATCCTTTGAAGATCCTGGACTTTTACGAGCATCTGCAAGGGCACACAGATGTTCCTTTGGAGCTGATGGATCTGGTTTATACAGCCTTCATCCATCGCAGTGCCCAGCTGTTAGAGGCTCCCTTCCACACGGACAGTCTAGACGCCACCTTTCCCTTGGTCAACTCCTTGGTTCAGCGGCTGACTTTCAGCACCTTGGATTATTTAAGGGACATCCTGGAGGTTCTCTACGACGCTGTGTTGGCTCTGGAAACTCCCCTGAATGTGGTGGAGAGGCTGAGCTACTTTACAGCCAGTTTAACCCAGCTGGCACTGGCCAATCTCCAACTGCTCGACAGGGAGGAGCTGAAAGGTGCCAATGTGACAGTGCAGCAGGCGTTGCAGGCTAATCTAAGGCATTTACTCGAACAACCTGGTTTTGAGCACGAAGTGGATTCCACACTGCGAGGGGAGATATATGCCAGCCTGCCCAACGAGGAGCAACTGCTGTACACCGCCCGAAAGGTTTGCATTCGGAATGTCACCGATCCGAATGCCTATATCTACGAGTGCCCTCAGACATATCTGATCTGCAGCAATCCAGCGGATCAAAAGAAGGCTGCCTACTTCATCCAGCGAGGACACAGCAACGACAGCCGACCCCAGTTTGCTTTTTATAGCGCCTTTTGGAGGAATCGCTATATCCTTATGGAACCAGCTAGTGTTGGGGCTTATAGCGCCAATCATTCCATCACCAAAAATGTGTACAGCAGGGTCAACATCAACTGGTGGCGTGTGGAATACGGAATTGATGGTTTCGCTTTGATAGATGCAGCCACCGAGAGATCGGTGCTGTGTGGCGGGGATCCCTCGCACTGGGATGGCGAGGAGCACCATGTGTACACCCGCCGGGCAACGGAGTTGGCAGCCCACCGTAGGGAGTGCACCTGGAGCCTGGAGGATTGTAGCGATGCTGCTTAATTATAATTGAAGCAATAATCGAATAAAGCATTGAGTAATCAAAAAGTTACTATTTTTAACTTAAATATTTTTAAACCATTTAAATCTCTGGCCATTTCTTACTAAAAAGACGCACCTCTGCCACATTTTATTAAAGATTATAAATGGTCTTGAATCTTCATCATGTGCAAAAGGCCATTAAATTATGAATAATTTTTATGGCAGTAGGAGAAACAACGACACGATATCAACTACAAATAAGGGTTAGTCTTGAGAAATCACCTATAAAAGGTGGACCTTTTCACAGGCAAACAGTTAGTGCATCCAGAATGGCACCTTCAACCGCTAGCCTCGTGCTCATCCTGGGACTTTTGGGTCTCTGCGGAGCCTTTGATATTCAACATTATACTGGTGGATCCTTGTCGCTCTACAATGCCACAACGGTGCCAACCAATCTGGTGGCAGTCATCGAGTCGGAGATTAATGGAAACTGGTCAAGGAGCTACATCGTCCTCAGTTGGGCAGATGAAGCCCAGACGCAGGAGCTAAGGGAAGCCATTTACGCTGCTCTTTGGGAGCAGCTGTGGCAGCTGAAGCACATAGACAATCCCTCAGATATTCTGAATTTGTACGACGAGCTATCTAGACGATCAGACGTGCCCCTGAAGGACCAAACCAGGAAATGGGAACTTCATGATAATATTCTCAGTGCTTTATGGAAAAACACTCAGCGAAACGATACAGCAAAGGTCTTGAATCTTTACTATCAGCTATCTGGACGAAATATTCCTTCCAGTTGGTGGCTGTTACTCAACCAGACCATCATTGGCCGCTGTGCACTGCTGTTTGAGGCTCAATTGTACTCAGTGAATCCCATCACGACTTTTCCTTTGCTAAACTTGAACTTGATTCCGTCTACTTATCTAAAGGACATACTGCAAGTCCTGTTCGACGCTGTTCTGGTCATGGAAACTCCCTTGAGCGTGGCGAAACGGCTTGAAAACTTCAGCAGCAATTTGAACCTGCTGACCCAGGCTAATCTCGAACTATATGAAAGGGTAATTGCGGCTGGAAAAGCAGATCTTCTGACTCTACAGGCCCTGCAGAGTAACCTTAGAAGTTTACTGGAAAAGCCAGGATTCGAAAAGGATGTAGATGGCTCGCTGAGAGGAGAGATCTATGCTCGACTCTCCAAGGAGGAGCAACTGCTGTACACCGCCCAAAAGGTTTGCATCCGCAATGTGACGAATGGGAATGTCTACATGCACGAGTGCCCGAGAACCTTGCTTATGTGCAACAATGACTACAGGACCATCAAGGCTCCGTTTTCTGTGCAGCGCCTCCTCACCAACGACAGCCGACCGCAGTTTGCCTTTTACAGTGATTACTGGAAACGTTACCTTTCCCATGATGAACATATTCCTAATCCGACCAATGCCAGTGCTATCAAGAACGTTTACAGCCGGGTCTTGTTTACCTGGTGGCGAGTGGTGTACGGTAATGGTGGTATCTCCCTGTTGGATGCAGCCACAGAGAAGTCCGTTATGTGCGCCGGAGATCCCTCTCAAACGGTGGGAGTTGAGCGACAAGTCTACTCCCGGAACGTTACCCAGTTCAAAAAGTATCAGAGGGAGTGTACCTGGTCTCTGGAGGACTGCAGCTATGTTTAATCCTAGCCAGAAATGGCTGTATCCTATATATTAAAGTTATATCTGTGCATTGTAAAAGTATTTTGAGCTCATTTTCCTTCTTTGTATTTCTGAGAATTATTGCAAAACGTGTGACACACTGGCAAATATGTGATGATTCCTTGGTTTCTATATCTTTTCCGCTATAATAAAATCCAATTAAAGGTTATAACTTTTTATCAGCAAAAGTCAACCAATAAATCCTGGAGTAAATAGTAAATATGTTTAGAAATCCGACTCAACTATCAAAGTAAAATAAGGGAAATCCCCTAAAGAACCCACAATTCTTTGAGATAACAATAAAATTATTACTAAATTTATTTTTCGACTAATAAGGCACACATGAAAAGAATTCTATTTATCTCTGCGCAAAGTCCCAGGGTATGCACACCACACCATCCGTCAACACCGAATAGTAGTGTGTGATGTGCAGCTTGCCCTGCTTGAGCTGCTGCTGCACTTGCATTTGGGACAAATCTCGCAGCGCCGCTATCATCTTATCCGGGGTGACGGCATCATCTTTGGTCAGCGACTGTAGCTGCAGCTGCTTGATGCAAGCATCCATCAATTCCTGCTCGACGTGCTTGTCCTGGGCGTACTTCTTCATTCGCTCCCTGGCTAGTTCCATGTGTTGGGTTATGAAGTCCACGAGTATGGAGCCCGGACAAGTGGCCGGTGTGATGAATTGACCCGTGGGACTCACCATCAGGGGACCCGCCTCCGATTCTACCACAATGGTAAACTCTTTAAGCGTCTTTGGCCATTCCTTTGGATACTTTTGTTTGCCTATATAATCGTTGAGCGAGGTGGTGACCTTCATCAGGTGATTGGCATATCCGCTGGCCTGCTGTTTGGGCATAAACTTGCGCCGCCCTATCTGGATCTCCAGCAGGACCTGAGACAAGGTTCGCTCATACACAGGGACTACCTTCAAATAAGCGTCGTGATGCGGAATGTTCTTGATAAAGTCAATCCACGTGCTGAGCACATCGCCGGTGAAGAGCATCACGTGACCCTCCAGACTGATGCCCGTAAAAGGTGCAAAAACCACAATGCGTCCTTTGAGGGGGGACATTTCCACCAGATGCGTGTTGGCCAGACGCTCCAGGGTCTTTAGGCAGCCACGGTAGTGATCAATGTTCCAGCCGCACTCGTAGCGAGCATCGCGCAGCTGCAGCTTCTCCACCAGCACCCGCTGCAGCTTGTCAATCTCCGCCTGCAGCTCGGCGGTTTCCTTGGCACGCTGCCTGGCCTTGTCTGCGTTCTCCTCCAGCCAGGTGGTCAGCACTGGACGCTTGCTGGCACGCTCCTTGGGGTTGAAAAAGTATTAACTTTGTTTTTTAAATAGATATTTGGGTTCTACGAACATTCCTTAGCTGAGATTCAAATTCCGCAAACTCCGCATCGTAGTGATAGTCCTGACTGGGCCTGAACTCCAAACCCGAGCTCTTGGGCGGCTCTGGTTGCGCCTTGATGTTCTTCACATACTCCGTGGACAGGTTGCAGGACTCAAGTAATCCTTGAATGAATCTCTTGGGATCCCGCGTGCTCTGCCTGTCCGTCCGTATCTGTATAAGCCGGAAGGAGTCGCGTTTGTTTGCATCCGAACTGGCGCGCACATAGAACTTGAGCACCTGAGTGTCCTCATTGCGCAGGCGGCGCTCGTACAAGGCCTCCAAATGCTCGCTTAGAAGTTTCAGGGAGTTTTCATTGGTGTTCCGCTGCTCAGGATGCTGGGCAAAGAAGTCGGGATGCACGGCAAAGTAGAAGGGCCTCAGAGCCGTGGTCAGATCTGCCAGAGAACCAAAGAATCACATGATATCCAGGGGGGCTGTGTTCAAAATGCTAACTGACCTTGGTTCAGCGATCGACGCAGCACCAGCAACAGCAAATGCTGCCTGCTTTTAACCAATTTCCGTAGTTGGGGGACCAGAGAGACGGACATTATGTAAGCGTCGAGCAGCGGCACAACCCTGCCCCCCGTCCCAGTAGGCCAGCATATGGCAGAGACGGCTGTTTACTCAAATATTTGAGATATATGACTCCTGATCTTGAAAATTATGAAAGACCGACGGCTAGTGTGACCGTTTCGCAAATCGCTGGAAATCCTCAACTATCGTAGGGTGACAAAGTGCTGCCAGTCTAGCGACTTTTTGCACTTGCGAGGAGAACTTAATATTAGTCAGCATTTTGCATAGGAGTGGGGCCATTTTCTCGCTCTTTCTATCTCATTATATTTCCCGCCATAGCTCTGTCTCTCTCCCCCTCTCTGACTCTCCCTTTATAGACCACCGTAGCTCTTGCTTTTAATAGCTCACTCTCTATTTCTCGCTCGCTCTCTCTCTCTGACTACCATCTCTCTCACTCTCACAGCCTATAAATACGAGTGCTCTCGTAGCGCTGCCATCAGTTTGTCCCGTGCTTCCCTCGTGTAAAGATCTATTGTGACTAATAACTCTTCTCCCAATAACTTAATTGATTGTTAGCTATATAGTAGCTATATTTGGCGGCCTAAATTGTCATCTCTATTGAGTCTATCGACAGTCGATAGTTAAGTGTGACCAGCTTTTGCGTGCTAATCCGCATTGTTTACCTCGCATTCCTGCTGGAGTTTTCGCAAAGTTCTAATTGTTTTAAACAAATTGTTTTACTAAATATAAACAAATCTCAGGAAAGATGACTGCTGTTCCCCCACCCGCTAACATCTCCACGCTGATGCCTTTGGGTGAGTAAATTGTGAAATTTGAAAGTGTAAATTAACACTAGATAACAACCTTAACCGGCTTTCTTGAAATCTTCTCCCAGAATTGGTGGACAAATGCATTGGCTCCCGCATCCATATTATCATGAAGAACGACAAGGAGATGGTAGGCACTCTGCTGGGATTCGATGACTTTGTCAACATGCTCCTGGACGATGTCACGGAGTACGAGAATACACCAGATGGACGCCGCATCACCAAACTGGATCAGATTTTGCTTAATGGCAACAACATAACGATGGTGAGTACAGACTTCTATTGTAATTTATAAATATAACATTTAGCAGATAATTATCTGTATTAAATGTTATATTATATTTGTTTATATGATGTGTTATATATTTATCTGTATTTAATGGTTTCTATTGCAGTTGGTGCCTGGTGGCGAGCTGGCGGAGTAGCAAAGTTCAATTTGTAAACAAATACTTTTGTAAAATAACCAAAAAAACACGAGTTTCAATGAGTGGATAAATTTACATACACTTAACAGTGTGGTTTGAGAATTAACAGTCTCGCTTAACAGAAGAATGTAAAAAAAAGGGAAAATTAAAAACCTTTCAAATAAATTAAATATGGCCAGTATTTTCCCAATTCAAAGGTTGATAAATAAATTTAAATTTCAGAATATAATTTTAAATAATAATTTCCAACTCTTCCATAAACTTTTAACACCTATTTAATGCTTTATTAAAGCGCATGCGCTGCTCTACTCGGAGCATAAGTCTGAGCAATACAGCAGTCAACATGTGCCATAAATATAAACCGTTTTTCCCTGCTGGCCCTGTGGTGCGTGTGGGTGCATTTTGTGCTCTCCGTGTTTCGCTCTGCTATTACCACTCTACGTTCTCCATGCTCCCGCTTCCGTTGTGGACACCCAGACGACGGCTCCAAAACGGCTCAGTACGGCAGCAAGCTTCAGCGGAAGTGGAACAACCCGAGCGGAAACAGACTCACGCGACAAAAAACAAACGCTGCCTCGGCTCGCTCGAATATGGAAAAGTTCTCCCTCGACAAATACAAAACTGATAAACGCAACGGAGTTACGACGGAGTAAACTTTTTATGAATGGCAATGACTAATTGTAATTGCCCATCATCATCATCACTCTGTGTCTGAACCTGGCCGCTGGAGGAGGTGTTCCTGCTTGCCCCGCTTTTTCAATCTCACTCTCGGAATCGGTATCGGCTTTTGGTGTCTCTGGCGCGGTGTCTGTCGGTGTCGTCGGTATCTCTGTATCTGGCGGAGTGATCCGCCGCCTGTAATTATGACTGCGTGAAGAAATCAATACAAAAGACGTGGTGAAGATGGCCGGCAAGCCGATGAGTAGCAGCTGCCAGAGCATAGCCACGGCGGCGAGCAGTGCGGCCACCACGGCTGCGGCTGTATCCATCTCGGCCTCGAATGCCACCTCCGTGGGCTCTCTGATTGCCGCCGCCTGCCTGCAGCAGCAGCAGTCGCATCAACCGATGATGCACCAGCAGCACCACTCTTCCCAAGGCAATCCACACTATCAGCCGTCTCATCAGTATGTCAATGGCACCGGCAGCCTGGGACGCCTCAAGTTTCACAAGAGCCTCGATGCCAGCGACGAGGAAATCGAGTATGCGCAGGTATGTACGTCCGTCCGTCCGTCCGTCCAAGGGGGGCTGGTATCCTGGTATCCAAATGGTCGCCAAATGAATTGGATTGCGTCCCACACACTGAGTCATCATAATGCGACAAGGTCCTGCAGTGCTGGCTCAATTGAATTTGTCTTGCGGGTGGTGGTGGATGATGGGAGCTGTGCTGTGCTGTGGGTGGTGGTTTATTGGTTGCCCGTCGAGTGGGTGGTGGTTTCCTCTACGGTGCAGCCCCAGCTGTTTAACCTCCGGCGGGGTTGTTATGCATAGTTTACGCTTCGCCAGGCAACCTCAACGGCCGCCAACAACCGCCGTCGTCGTCGTCGATCAAGTGTTAATAATTCAATGCCCCTGGAAATAGTCATATATTGAAATGTATCATACGCCCAGCGAGCGGGGGCGGATGGAAGCGGATGAGTCCACCGAAAGGGCCTTGACTTTGGCACGGGCAATTACAAAAATTAACCAGTTGGCTTAATTTATGGGTCGATGAAAGCATGAGGGGATTATTTCAAGTGCTTCCTAGCGTTTAGAGGCATGTATTTAGGGTTTATTGTTGTTTTGCAAGTTAGGGGTGTAATTAGGGATAAATATAGTCGATTTATTATCACGAAATATTTCTAGGAAAAAGATATTTTAAGCTTTGCTTTTTTCTTTTAGTTAATTTTGATGATAAATTCATTTTAATCTTCATTTTATTAAATTTAAAATCCTGACACTACAAGCATAATACTTGTGAGTTTAATTTAGTAATTTTCCCGTCTGCTTTTCTATTTGAAAACTCTTAACAATTTCATTTTAAATAACTACTATTTTTTTTGGTCCCGACATAATGCCACACAATTTGCGCTTCCGAGCCGATGGCATTATAGCCGCAGGAGCCGAGGGTGGTCCGAAATCTAAAAGCCTTTCAGGCCATTTATTACGCTTTGCACAATGAGGGCGTTAATGAAAGACCAGTAAGGTCTATTTCTGCATTTTATATTTTGTATCCGAGCTTCGTACATTTTATATTTTGTATCTGAGCTGCTGCAAATAGTCTGACTACAGTGGTCTTAAGTTAAATAATAATAGTTTTGAAGGAAAGTCTGTTAAAAATTCTTTATAAATATTTATCAAGGAATATACTATTTTTTTCGGAAAGATTTAGATATATTATTTAAAACAAACTAAAACACACTACAAATGAATATTAGTATTATAAATTTGTTCATTTTATCATTTTTAATGTTAGGTAATCTTGGCATGGTATCCCTCTATTAGTCTTAGTTATTTTAATTAAATAATAATTCATAAATCTATTGTAAAACAGTGCAGATATGGGAAATGAAAAATAAATAAAAATCATGTTCTGTTTTTCTTTTTATTCTGTTTATAGTTAAAATAACTATTATTTTTCCTTTTTTTAAAGTTTAAATATTAAACAAATATTTCTCAAAATGTATAACTTTTCCCCTCAGTCCTATTATCTTCCCCGCACCTGTATATATCCAAGTCTATGGACAATTTGTTTGGTTTGCTTTTCCCGCTTTCCCGCAGCGAAAGTGTTGCCTGCCTGCTGGGGGGGCTTCATCCTCATCCTGTATTCATAGAAATGCTTTCAATAAAAGCAGGAAGAGCGGCGAGGACGAGGGATTGGGCATGGGCTTGGCAAACATCATTTTGATGGTTTGAACCACCGTCAGCACCTGCACCCACACCTGCCTGCCGGCCATTCGGTGTGCCACATTTCGCAGACGTGTAAATACCCGGAAGTGCTAACGATAGTTTAGCATACAAGTCTTCACTTTCACCGCAAATCGGCACTACATCGTCTGTCCCTCTTTGTACCCTTTTATTTCAGCTTTCCCGCTCCACCCACATCCTGGGGCGTTACAAGTCCGAGCGCTTCTTGGCCTCAAAGCCGGACGAGGATCGACGGCGACGCACCATCATTGTGGAGAAGAAAAACGACTCGTATGGATTTACCCTGCAGAGTTATGGCATCCATTACAAGCGAGACGAGGAGCTGGAGATGATCACGTATGTGGACTATGTGGAGTATGGTGGGCCAGCCTACAGGGCTGGGATGCGAGAGGGAGATGTCATACTGTCCATCAATGGCAGCGACATGGAGAAGGCTGACCACAAAACCATCGTGGATTTTATCAAGCAGTGCGACACCAGGATGCGGATGGTAGTGCTCTTTGAGGATTGTGTTAGAAAGGTGAAGTATCTTAAGGATTAATCTTAGCAGCTTTTCTAATTCCCACTTCTCCCCCAGGTGGACCTCCATATGCGTTACATCCAACTCCAAAGCATGCTGCAGCAGAAAATGAACGAGCTGGAGAGGGTTCATCTTCGGGAACGGGAGCTCTTGGAGGGCAAGTGGAAAACACACAGTTTGCCGGCGCGTAAAAAGGCCACTGCCAATACCTCGCCCAGCGATGGTGAAGGTGTTTCTCCTACAGAGGGAGGCGGCGGTGATACTGGCTTCTATCGTCCCGCCCTGTCCACCGAGGATGTGGCCAACATGGCAGCACGACAACAGGCGGCGGCGGTGGTCGGTGGACATCCTGGCATCATACCGCCGCCAGCTCAGTTTATGCTCACCTACCACTACCTGGATCCCACCTATCGATATGTCCTAAGACCCACTCATGGCAGTTCAGAGGACTATATTGATGGCCTGGGTCTACAGCGAAGCAGTAGTGACCACCAGCCGCCGATCAGTGGTCAACAGCAGCGTTATATACTGCAGCGAACCGAATCGGTGGATACGAATACAGTCAGTCAGCCAACGAACACGGCGCCCACGCAATACCACAGCACCACTGGCGGTGGATCGGTGAAGCCACCGGCTCCACCTCCCCGCACCTGCGAAAAGCATAAACCGCCGGCCAAGCCACCCAAGTCGGAGAAAGAGAAGTCCGCCGGGAAGCACTGCCATGTGGGGCACTCGTGCAATCCCTGCCTAGGCCACTTTCGCTGGAAATCGGCGGAGAAATCAGCTCTGCCAGCGCCTGACAATGTCAGCCTGGATGCCTACGATCTGGCCAGTCCCTGCTGCGATACCCATTGTGTGCCAACGCGACGACGCCATCGCCAGCACAAGGAGCACACGCACAAGCACAAGCATAGGGAAAGGGATCGAGAGCGGGCCGAGAGCAAAGAGCAGAGGGTCAGGCCCAAGTCCCAGTCGCATGCCTCACCGAATGCCAATGGATCTGGACACCACCACCATCATCATCATCATCATCACAGCCACGAGCAGCAGCAGCAACAGCAACAGCAATCGCAGGCAGTGCCCCATCACCATCACTATGCCACGCACCAGGTTCAGAATCCCTGTCAGGTGCAGTCTCAAACCGGCAGCACTCGCTCGAGGTACTTTGACTTGGCCTCCGGCTTGGCCAGTCACTGCAGCCTGCACTCCTGCACTTCCAGTGAATTCGCCCCAGGGGATTCCGCCTCCTACACAACTTCTATCAGCACGGATACCTTGTTCTGGGATCCCAAGAGCGAGCCAGGTCAGTCCCGGCAGCCATCTACAAAATCCAGGCAATCCTACGAGCAGCAAGTCCCTCAGCAGGGGCAACCACATCAAGGACACCACCACCATCATCATCATCCGCAGCAGCAACAGCAGCAAGGGAGTTATCATCAGGGCTACCATGTGGCAACTGCACAAATGCAGCCCTCGCAGATTTATCCCAACACCATAGCCTACGTCCAGAAGCCCAAGTCCTGGGACAATTTGGCCACCAAGGCGGGCTATCACTTCAACTATGGCTACCTGGACACGGTGGCCGTTAAGCCGGCGGTGAAGATGCAGCTTCCCCAGCAACGTCACTCGATGCCGCGAAGAAATCCCTACGGAAGGTACTCCACTTACGGCGACGTGGAGAACTATGCACCACCGCCCACCGAGTTTGTGGGCGAGCTGACCACCACAACGACAACTACCATTACAGCCAAGTCCACGGAGGAGCTGCTGGCCGCCTGTGACTGCCTGACGCCGCAGCAACAGGCTGCCATTAAGGCGGCCCAGTACCAGCTCAGCCAGAGCCAGAAGCTGACCCACCAGAACTCCTGCCAGATGGGCTACTACTCGCACCTCCCGCGTCCCACCACGGATGTGGGCACCTCCACTACCACCACGACCAGTCAGCAGGTGCATGGCGGTGCAGGAGATGTTCAGACCGTGTCGGAGGCCACGCGGTTGTAGGTGACACTTGTCTAGGCCGGAAACAAGCCTAGATCTTGGCCAGAAACCGTCTTAAGAATAGGGGAGGATGCAGCTCCTAGAGTTTAAGGGGGATTGTTAGGGGTAAAGTGGTTCAATGAGTAAACAGATTTGAAAGTTTGGAGGTTAAATATCAGATTTAAATGGAAAAATAGAGCTGAAAGTTACTTACATTTTAATATTAGCTACATTTTTAGTGAAGAAAGTATTGTTTTAAGTGAAATTTTTATAAAAGCTGAGAAAATATTGAATATTTTATATTATAAAACAAATATTTAGTTGAAAATGTACAGAAAAGTTAAGAAAATAATGATACAATCGTTTAAAGCTTAGTTATTTAAATATTCTACAATTTTAACTCAAGAATAAAAAAATATATTAGGTTTACGGAAATTTTTAAGCTCATGGAAGTCCAAAGAATAGAGGAAATTTAATTTTATTATGTATTTCTTTTATTTTAAATTTTAAAAGAAATACTTAGTTAAAAATATATATGTAGACAAGGCAAGAAAATAATAATGAAAAGTTTTAAAACTTAGGTTTTTAAAAGTTCTGCAATTTTAACTCAAGAATCAAAATATATATTCAGTTTACGGTAACTTAGAGCTCCGTAAATAGAAGAAATTTAATTTTAATTTATATACTTTATTCTCATTGAATCTACGAACTACCCCCGATATACCCCAAAACGATTTACTCAGCTCAACTCCATTCGCGTCTCAAAACATCGAACATTACTTTCAAATGGTAACCAACGCCAAATTTTAAACATAAACCACATAGCTTAACTAATCAGGTGTATATACCGCTGGGTTCCTTCGTATAAGGTAAATATTTAGCAAAACAAGAAACCACATGACAATACACAAAAAATGAACCCAAAATAGAAGTTACTTCTAAGAGTAGATGATTCCAAATTAATTTACATATATCACTAAGATCCAAATGAAAATTATTCTCGTAGCCACCTTATATATAGAGAACTTGCGGTATATACACCTGATGCAACTAGAACGTATATCGGTCGTTAGGATTATTTGGATTTATTGAAAGACTGAGAAAAAAAGCCACGCGCATATTCCAAATGAATGAAAAATCTGGCGTCTTAAATGATAGTTAGGGGATTATACATATATACATATGTCTGTATATGCCATATAATATGGTTACCTATCATGCAACACCAGCTATTGTTTTACATGACGAATATACACACACATAAGCGTATATAAATATATATATTTATGGTATACTGTATCCCAAAAAAACAATGTAATTTATTTCACTGTGATAGTGAAAGAGCAGGCACTTAAAACCGCAACAATTTTAGTCGCAATTTTATCAAGCAACAAACCAAAAACCAAATATTATTTAAAGCGCTTTTATGTAATGCAAAATGTAAATGTTATTGTACTTTATGTATTGCAATAAAACTAAAAAAAATGTGTTCATGTAGTGAAACCCATGCAAAAAAGTAAAGAACCAAATATTGAATTTATTAAAGAAGAAACCAGGTATATAAATAATTCAGGGAATAATATTAGGTATGTTTTTATTAATTGTTTGTATTATTTCTATAATTTTATATCTAACAAATTTATTTATAAGTAAAAAAAAATTTTTTTAGGATTGAAAAATATTTAAATTTTACCAAGAAGGGATTTTAACAGTTTGGAGATTTCTGGAACGCCTAATCAGCTGTTTAAACTCCAAGGTGTCGCCGCCTACCGTTAGATTTCTAAACTTTTCAACCCCCTTGGAGAGTTTTCCCTTCAAAATGTACTGTTGTAACGGCTTTTTGACCCATCAGCTGTTCAACCCCCGCAAATATTGCCAACTGTCAGCGCACACCCTCTGGCGGCCAGCACCGGCACTATACAACTGTCAAAGTGGCGAAAAAAATCAATACCAACCCCCAACCCTCCTCGTTAAAAATGTAAATGCGAAAAAATTCAATACTGTGCAGCCAAACGCGACGGTCGCAGCGTTCTCCACTCACAATTGCCGCTCCCCGCTTTTATCCCCCCGCACGAAACGCTCTCGAGATCCGTGTAAATCCCCCCAAAAGGATTTGAGAAAGCGCCCAGTGATTATTGAAGAGAGAATGAGAATCCGCAATCCCCAGTGAAATCCGTGTGTGTGGGCAAACCGTTGCAAACCGGCAAAAAGAAAAGAAAAGAAGAGTCGTCCAAGCCTGTCTTCTAGTGAGTGAAAAGTGAACGAGTGCTCGACGTGTAGATATAGGGGCTAAGATCCAGAAACAGATCCTGATCCTGGGCGAATCCGGCAAACATATGTCAAGTGCAAGGCGCCAGCAACAAAGCTAAGACGGCGTCGTCGACGTCTGCAGTGGAAGAGGCAGCAGCAGCAGCGGCAGAGGCAGAGGCGGCAACAAAGACGGCTAATCTAATTGCACGACGGCGGCAAAAACAACTACCTACAACGGCGACGTTGACGTCGGCAGCAGCAGCAGCGGCAGCGGTGGCGGTAGCGGCAGCAGCGGGCAGCGACTGCTAGCAGAGGCTGTGACTGCGACCGAGTTCGCTGTTTCCGTATCCGCTTCTGTTTCTGTTGTTGTTGTTTGTGGCAGCAGCAGCAGATACAACAATGATAAGGTGAGTTTTTAATTGAATATCTAATAATAATAATATTAATATAGAATATATATAATTATTTTATACATCATAAAAAATAAATTAACCAAG
>JAEIII010020430.1:0-11554 GCA_018905755.1 Drosophila ohnishii | reverse complement strand
CAGGAGAGTGTGGCTCAGGAGGAGGAGCGCCTGTCCAATGCCCCGTCCATAGCCCAGATCAATGGCTGCCTGCAGGACAGCGATGAGGGCGAGAGCAATAGCGCAGATTTCTTGCCGGAGGCTGTGCACAGCCTCAGTCACGAGGGGCAGGACGTGCTCCGCCAGCTGCTGGCCATAGAGCCGCGCCAGCGTATCCGCAGTGTGATGGCACTGCAGAGGATCGCCCTGTACAAGGGCTACAAGCTGAGTGCCAAGCGACTCCTCGGTGTGAGTAGGATATCCCTTCTGAAACCTTTACTTTCTAATATCTGTCATCTCCTGGCAGCTCTCGCCGCGAGACATCATTGCCCAGGATGGTATCCGGGTGTACGAGTACAGCCAGTTCGATCAGGCAACCAGTCAGTGTGCCATCAAAGCATTCCAGAACTTCTAGTGGGAGCTAGGACTTTGTGTTCAGCCATATTTTTCAACGGTATTTGTTTTTTATTAAAATTTATATTACCATTTTAATGAATAATTCACACAATTGTGTTTTTTCTTGGCATTAACAACAAGATCTTTGTTTTAGTTGTGCTGTTGAGGCTGAGATCTTAAAGTAAGAAGATGCATAACGCTCAGAAATTTTTAGGTAGCATGGAAATTCGCTTTAGATCTCATTTTTTCTTTTTCCAAAAACCTTTCAAGAGAACCTGTAGCTTCTAAATGAACTAAATATTTAATATTGAATAAATTCATTGAATTTAATATTGAATGAAGCTTAATTTATTAACCATAAGCTGCTAGGAAATACATCAATTTAAATAGCTTGTTTAATATTAAATTGAAACTTTCAATTGCATTGAAAGAGGCAGATCAATTCAATTCAATTCAATTCGCTTTGCTTTGCTTCGATTCGGGGAATCACAATTGCGACTCAACTCAGTTCCGTAAATAGCATTTCCGGTCCTGCTGTTGGTGTTGGTGCTGCTGCTGGCCTGGCTTAAGGCGGCCGAGGGGCTTTTGTAAAGTTTCCATGGGGGCAGACCGCCTAATGCCTGCATCTAGAAAGGCGGACTTACTATGGCTTAGGCCCGAGGAGAGTGCATTCAAACCGATGCCAGTTTTGCGTCACGATGACGTGCGTGGTGAGCTTTAAATCCCGTGTCCGCCGTGTCCTGGCGTGGGTGCGTGACTCTACCCACACCCACTCACCCACCCACTCTCCCGCTCACCCACTCTCCCGGTCACCCACTCACTCGTTTGCTCGCAAAGCTCTACCCGAGCTTTGTCAGCTGCTTCGGCAAAGCTCTTCTCTCGCTGGCCCAAGATGTGAGAGAGCAGCGAGAGCCGAGAGCCACGACTCGCTGGAAATTGTGTTGCAGATGTAGAAGCAGAGGCAGGAGCAGGAGCAGGAGCTGGAGCAGCAACAGCGGCAGCGCAGTTACAAAAGTCCTTAACAACAAATACATACATGCACCAGCGTACATCGATATCCTGCTAAAAGTCGCTGCTGGCCAAAAGCAAGTGCAAAAAGTGGAACAACACGAAATCCAGCTTGGCATGGATTGGTTCCTCGCCTGGCACCACTGCTAACCCAACCAGGCAAACGTCAAGGAAGCCAGAGGCAGGCCACTGCACCCACTCGCTGACACAAACTACCACCATGATGGCCAGGACTCGGAGCCCCCAACAAAATTAGGCAACAGGAGCAGCAGCAGCAGCAGCAGGAGGAGAGGGAGCGTGCGGCAGCCATGGCGCTGGTGCACACTTACCTGGGCACCTGGGAGGTAGGTTTAGAATATTTCCTATATCTCAAAGGATAATATTACCCCTAATCCACACCAGATTGTGTGCTGCACCTTCGAGGGCAAGCGGGAGCTATCCGGCCTCGAGGGCATCAAGTTTCGGCTGGACGACACCAGCGACATTACCTGGTACAATGACCTGGTCAGTCCACTTCCTGAATCAAAAGACTGCGGCGGGCCACTCTGCGAATCGGCGAGTGTCCTATTCAGCTGCGAGACCTTCGATGTCCACGAGCTGAATCCTCGCCTGGTCTTCGGAGCCTTTGCCGGTCACAGCATTGAGTTTAGCGTGAGTTTCTACTACTTCCCCTCTTGGATAAACTCCTGGTGGTGCTTCTGTTGGTAACTCTTCTCCCCCATTCCAGACCAACACCTTAACGCCGACTGATACGCTGGTGCTCAGCTGCGAGAACTGGTATGCCGTCGAGTGCAAGCGGCTGCAGGATGGCCAGGCAGCTGGCCAGGAGAAGCAGCTCAGCTTTGGCGAGGCCCTTCAAGAGTCCTACTTCAGCGATGTGGTGGTTAAAAGCTCCGGCGGCATGGACTATGCTCTGCATGCCTCCATCCTGCGGCTCAATGGCTTCGACTGCAGCATGTGCGTGAACAGTGCCCCGCCCTCGGCCACTGTGCGTCCGCCGGTGCGGAGCTGTCACAGCGGACCGAACACGCCCAATCCCATACGGATCTCCGTGGCCCCGGCCTTGGAGCAGGGCGGAGAGCCGGAGAAGTGCCTGCCACGCCTGAATCTCTCGCCCATTTACCTGCAACCGCCGTGTGACTTTCAAGCCGCCAGCCTGGGCCTGGGAGCACAGCGTGGCCACCAGTTTAGCAGCAGCTTCAACTGCCTGAGCAATGGGAATGCCGGTGACTCGGGCTCGGCCTCTGCAGCAGCGGTGGGCAAGACGGGGTTGCTCAGCCTGGAGTGCGGCGGTGGAGGTGGTGGATTGTACCGCCTAACGCCAACCTCGCACTCGGATTCGCATCTGGAGACCTCGCAGTCGCACTGCAAAAACATATTCAACTTCTGCCAGGATCTGATGCTGCAGCCAGCATCCACGCCTCTGAATCCAAGCGGCGGGTTGGGGGGCAGCAGCCTGGCTGTGTGCAGCATCCGGCGACCACCATTGTCTCCATATCGGGCACGAAGTCCATCGCCATTTCCCAGCTCCATGGACACGCCGCCCTCGTCGCCGCTAACGCCGGTGGGTGTGCTATGCAACCTGCCCACATTCCTGCTGGGCCCCATCCTGCACTGGCTGTACACGGAGTCGCTGCTGCCCGATCTGGACGAGGATGTGTGCGAGAAGCTGATTAGCTTTGCGGAAACGCAGCCATCGCTCACCAAGCTGGTGGAGCCCACGCGCAAGTACTTGCGACTGATGCGGCTCAAGAAGTGTGAGTTGAAGATAACATAGATGTCCTGCTGATGGCATAACCCCTCTATGTGGCTCCTTTCAGTTGTGGTCAATGTCACCATGGATCTGCATGACATACTCAACCGGGTTATCCAGTGCATCAATCCCTTGAACATCACCCATGAGCCGGCGCTGCTTTATGCCACGTTCCAGGATGCCCTGCGGGAATGCGCCATTGGTAGGTCCTCCGGTCTTCAGATCTCATTCCCAGATAAATCAAAGGGTTATCTATCTCTGAAGGTTGCGCCAAGGTGCTTCAGTTCTGCAACATCTTCATCACGGATGCCACGCACATGACGCGCTACCAGAAGAACGAGATTGTCAAGTACGTCCGGACCCGCATCCCAATTTTCATGTCCCAAACCCAACAGCTGCTCCGCAACGTTCTGGGAGTCTTTGTCGGTCTCAGTGGCGACGAGAAGGCCGAGTTGGTGAACTATCTTGTACCTGAAGTGAGTGTGTGGGTGGATTTAAGTGATGATATACAATATTTCTATATCCTGTTTTCCCAGATCGAATCAACCTTATTTGTATTGACCGCTGTGATAGAAGAAATCAAAAACTCATTGGAAATCATGTGTAAAGTAAGTAAACCTTCACTTTCACCTATCATACGCTTGACTTAAAACAATGTTCTTGCTTGGCAGGACCTTAAATGTTCCCACTTGGATTTGCCGCTGCAGCAGCAGCAGGAGGACGAGGCCATCGTCATGCAGTTGCAGTTTCCCGATGCCGGCGATCCTTCGCCACGTCCTCGTCGCGGGGCACCCGTTGGCCTAACGCTCTACGACAATCTGACGGACAAGCAACGCCTCAGCTCTGCGGAAAATGATCTCAAGTTTGTGCTCTACATGTACGAAGTGCGGAAAATGCGTGACATTTATGGACGGATCGTGGCAGCCCTGGAGATAATCAAGGACAAGAAGTGAGTTAGAGTGGAGTGACGGGGATTGGCTTTAACTCTGAGATGATTTCTAATCTTGCAGGAGCACCTACTGCGACATGGACTTTCTCAGCAAGAGCAGTACCATCAACCAGAACCTGGAGCAGCTGATCATGGACATTCCCGCCTACATCTTCATAGTGGAGAACCTCTCGGACCGACTGGACGACAAGCTGGGCTGGAAGGAGTTCAAGTTTTGCTTCAAGCTGGCCACCAGTCAGATAGTAAGTGGTTGCTTGACAAATTGAAACTAAATCTTAAATATATATATATATATTTGCAACCAGAATGGTGTCATTGCCAAGTTGCTGGATCACAAGGCCGCGCTCGGTGATGCCATTAGCCAGATCTGCTTGCTGGTGCGAAAGCAGGAGTTCACCCAGTCCCTCATTGAGCTGGGCCTGCTGGACAGCTCTAGTGCTCTTTCGGCCAACTTAAAGGTCGCCGATCACGAGAACAACCTGAATCAGGGCCTGGACGACAAGGAGACGCTGTACTTGGAACGGAAGCAGTACTACGACTACAAAAGCATCAAGGTAAGACCTTAAAGAACTAGGTTAAAGTTAATTTTTAATTAATTAAAAACACAACCTTTCCATTCCCAGCTAAACCTCATCCGACATCTTTGCGAGCCACCCATAGCTGCCAATAGCAATCTCTCCAAGAACGCCCTGCGCCTGCTCCACTCCACGCAGCTGGCTGACATGGAGTTCGAGGTGCACACCTATGCACCAACGAAATTGGATACGGAAGCCACTACCCTGCAGGTGCACAGCTTCAAGGCCCATCGCGTGATTGTGGCCGCCCGCTGCGAGTGGTTCAAAAAGGCGCTCATGTCCGGCATGCAGGAGTCCATCAACAGGAAGGTGGTGATCACAGACACCTCGCCGGTTATCTTCCGGCGGCTGTTGCTCTACCTATACGGTGCACCCATCGACCGGACCGTTGGGGCCGAGCAGGTGTGCGAGCTAATGCTGCTGGCGGATCGTTACTCCATTGATGATCTCAAGGTGAGTATTTTATATATATTTTTTATAAAGTTCTAAGATGATTCTATTACAGGAACTGTGCGAGAATACCCTCTACTCCCTGATTGATGAGGACTCGGTGGTCTGCCTTTTGGGCATCGCAGACCGGTATATGGCCACGGCTCTGAAGTCCAAGTGTCTCTCCTTTCTCTCACAACATGCACAACTGACCAAGTGTGAAATCTTTAAGGAATTGCCCCAGACTCTTCAAGTGAGAAGGCTTTGCATAACTACACGAAGTCTTGGTAACTAATTAACTTTATTTTCACCCTCTCTTCTGCAGCTAGAGGTAATGGACTTGATACACTGGTTCGGTCGCGTTTCGGAGCCATGGAACGACAGGGGCTTCAAGCCCAGAAGCAGCTCCCGGCATAGCCTGAAGAGTCCATCGAAGCCGCGTTCCAGGTCCCGCAAGTCCTCGCCCTCCTACATGTGACGCCGACAAAGCGCCATCATCGAACACACGAATGCCAACTTCTTGTGATAACTCTAGAAGACTTCGGAGTCCGGAGTCGGGGAAACTCGGGGAAATTCGGTATCCAGACGCACGGATAAGATAGTCAGTAAGGGCAGGAGGAGCTATTGCGGAGGAGAATCAGTTACAGGAACGAAGAAGCCGGGACTTCGACGACTCTCATGACTAACACAATATCAAGCCAAATAGCGAGGGGCAACATGACCTGATTTTAATGAGTTTTATTTAGTTCATTAGTAGATACATACATATTATACATAGATAGGAATTTGGCGTAAAACTTGCATTCACATTTAACTCGAATTATGACCTTGGAATTCGGAGGATAAGCTAGGATAAAGGGTGTTAGTAAACGACTTAAATACCTTGGTAGTTGCACTGCCAGCGTAGGAAACTTGAGAAAAGAGCATCGCAAAGCAGTTCATGTCTGTACATACACACAAGTGGGCAGAGTCCTCACAATTATACCTTCATTTATACCCCCTAGTTCCGATGATCAGTAGCTAGAATTTAGTCATTTTGAAGAGCCTAAGGAATCGATTGTTTTGTATTCGGACGACGACATGGTCAGGCGGGGACTATGACTATTAACAGAGTAACCGAAACTAATCTGTTGTGTATTTTGCGACATATACACACGTTAAATGGAATTAACATTAGACTTTAATAGCCGCAAAAAACACACGTTTATGCTCACGTAATGTTGTGAGTACGGTGCGGATTTTAAGTAGCGACAACAGCAGCATCTTTTTTTCATTAAATTCGAGACAGTATAAATTAAAAGCAAAAGAAAAAAACAAATATATGTACAAACATTATGTGTATATTATATTATTGTACTAATTCAATACATTTCTTGTTGTCTTTTTAAAGCGAATCAAAAAGTAACTCTTTTATTATACCGATTATTACCGATAATAAAGCGTATGTATGTACATAAGTAAACGAAAGTGCATTTCGAATTCGCGGTGGTTGTGTCTAGTCTTAGCCATTTCCTGAAAGCTTAGAAGCATCGCATTCAAATTGGCCAAAAGCTCGCCGGCCAGGCCAGAAACGAGTGAGTCGGGCGTGAGTAGCGAGTGCCATAGAGATGGGCAAATATACTGCTATCGTTAAATATCGTGCCCTATCGTTCTCACCGCCCCAACCAGTTCTTGCTCTCCGCCACTTCCAGCCAGCTTTTGCGATACCGAAAACTTTGGCTCTCGGCTACGCTCTCTCCAGCCCTTCGGCGGCACTCGTCTCAGTTCGGAAGCGCTCGTCGCTGCTCTCCGCCTTGGACGGCGACGCTGGCACAGGAAAATCCATTTTCCACTTTTCCGTGTGCGGGACGTCCTTGTCGTGCGTGCGTCGGTTGCTCGCGCTGACGGTGTTTTCAAGGAGCATAGGCAACATGGAAGCATAAAAGGAGAAAAGAATAACAAAAAGCCATTAGAATCCGTAGCTGGTACCAAGGGTACACTTTCAAAGTCGCAGAAATCGATATTGAATGAAATAAATATCCGCGAGCTGGTCCGCAAAGTGCATTCGCGTCTGCATTGCGTTCAAAGTGTGATTTTTTCCTAGTTTTTCCCATACATTTATGTGCAAGTGCTGTGCAAGGAAAAGGAATACGTAGAATCGTCTCCTTCTTTTTTGCTTGTTTCCATCTTTTTTTCGGTTTCTTTTTTTTTTTTTTGTCAAAATTCGCGAGAGTCCCCGAAGGAGAAGAAGGCCACATAGAAACGAGGCGAAAGGAACGGCAGCGCAATAAGGTAGCAAAAAGTATTTTGTTTGTGTGCGAAAGCGAGTCCTGTTGGTTATGTTAACATTGACAGTGAAAGTGAAAACGAAAATGAGAATGAGCTTGGAAATGAAAACGAAAATGGGAATGGAAATGAAAATGAAAACGAAAATGCTGGGATGTCGGCGATAAGCGTGTCTGTTATTGGTAACGCACAAAATGTGTGTTTTGGGCCAATCGCGAGCAAAAATAATTCATTTTCCCCTGACCCAGACGCTGCTTGCATGTGTACATGTGTGTATGTGTGTGTGACCCAACCAGCCAATGTGTCAGTGTGTGCACACAAACATACAATATGGTGGGACAGGGAGAGAGAGGAGCAGAGCAGAACAGAGCGGAGATCCGGGAGAAGTTGCGAACCAGCTGCTCGTCGACGTAAATATTTAATTGCCCAGTGGATGTATACACACAGTTGTATAAAAATACGAAAAATCTGTACATAATTCCAGCCAGCGGCCAAGCAAGTGAATTGTTTATATTGTTTATTATTTCGTACGAATTTCACGGCAGCCACACGCACACATACAGCAGCTCCCCGCTCCTCCAGTAACGGTACAGCGGTATAACGGTAAAAGTGCAGTCGTGAGCAGCGTGCCAGTGGGACCAGAGTCAGGAGCAGGCGGAACACAACAAATAATAGCGATAGCGAAACTTGTAACTGGACGACGACGACGACGACGACGACAGGTCCTGGCTGGGACATAATCCCCACCCACATTAACTACGAACTGAACGGAGGAGCACATACATACATGTGCTAAAAATTGTTTTGCGCAAACTTTTCTGCCTTTCACCAGCACCAAACGGATGTTGTTGCTGTTCTGGTTGTTGATACCGTTCGTGTTGATGTTGTTGTTGTTGTTGTTGTGTTGCGTTTACACACACGCACACGAAGTCATCATCAATTACATCCCTCCCCCGCAGCAAAAGCGGCGAAGCCTCGACGTAGTGTGCGCTATCTGCTGCGCCTATCGAAGCTTTTTGTTGCTCCGGCTCTCTTCTCGCTGGCTGTGTGCGTGTCAGCTCTCACCCACACACACACACACACACACACATACGCGGGCGGCCCGCCTAGGCACAGTTTCTGTGTTTTTCTGTTCCTGCTGTTGCGACCGATACTGTACCATTTAGTTTATTGGCCTGTATTCCTGTGCACATGTAAACCTGTGCGTCAGTCGGCGATCAACCAGGGAGCCTCATTTGTTTGGGTGGCAAAGGGTCAGTTCCAAGCCATCTGCGATTAGTATACTTCCGGACAGCTCCCCGTAGCTCTAATGGTAGGAGAATCGGCGATCACACAAGGCTGAAGAGAATATTGCCATCTACTGAGGGCCAATATAAGAAATATAATTAATATAGCGACATATCAATCGGGTCAAAAGGCCTCTTTGATCAAAATACTCCATTTTAGAATAAGCATTTAGAAATTGCATTGAAAATGGAATTCAGTTTAGACTTGGAATTTACATAAATGGACATGAGTACCTTATTTATATTTGAATCTTTCACAAGTTTATGTATTCCCAACTAATATCAGGCAAATTCAAGTTACCTTCTCTTAGGCAAAGCCTTTTTATATATAAATTTTTCAATTGTGGCTGCTAAATCCAACAGATTTAATCCACGCTCCTGTAACTCTATGACACCTTCACCACTTTGCACCTGTAGTTCAGAGCTATTTCGTTGGGGGAGAGTTCTTTCCGGCACATCTCCCACTGCCCCTCAGCGTTTCGCTTAGTCTTTACACTCGAATCGACAACGGAATATTGTTTATCTTTATTTTGTAGACACGTGAAGTGTTTCTCTGCAGATTTTTAGACGTGTGAGGAGGGAGCTGGCTGAAATACCTTCTACTCGATCTCCATACAGTGCTCTCTGTATTTTTTATGAACATGCTTAAGAGCATTTCTTATATAATTTCTTAAATTAAAATTTGTTTAACTTAGTTTAGTGGTTATTCGGGTTATATTTTATTATAAACGGATACTCGAAAAATTTCCAATTGGTTTTGACAGAGCAGGATCAACAAAGACCCACATTTACAATAACAAATAATATATAGGGAGGGAATGCCAAATAATGTTTATTGTGCCAGAGATATGAGATTCTAAAAATGATAAATGAACTACGAAAAATGCCAAATGGACTGGTCGGCGGCTGCCATTTCCTATAAGGCCAAATATGTTTGACGGCCGACAACAACAAGCTTAAATAGTGCCAAAATACGAAAAAGTACACACACAATTGGCCCGACTAGTCAGTCAGTCCAATCGGTACATACCAAAAATCCAAACGTACATATGACTGCTTTGGGCTTTCGGAAGATGAGGAAGTGTTGGTGCACGCTGTTATTTTCGCATTTGCGGCGCAATTACTCAGCCAGAGATCGTGATCCTCTATGTATACAGTCATGGTCACTAAAATAGTGAAGCTCCTGGCTCCAAGCATCAAGTTTACTAAGAAACTTTTAGTGTTTTTCTAAGTTTTTTAATTAAAATATAAAATGTAAATAGAGTTTAGAGTTGTGGTTAGATAAGACTTTCAACATCCTAAAAAAATAGATAATACGACTACGTTCCTGACTTTTAAAATCCGTTGGAAAAAGAGCTAAATTGGCCATACTACTGCTGGAAGCAAAGAGTATTCTTGGGGGTGGCTTTCAGCAAAATGACTTTTGTAGGTGATTCCAACGTCATTGCTATATCCTATGTTCCGCCTTTCCGGAGGATGTGCCCCCCCAGACGTGTCTGTACGGCAGGCAGGCAGGCAGCAAGCAAAACCTAGAAGAATAAGGTGGGTTGCGTCAGTTGTTTCGGTGGCCTTGACCAAAAGTAATGTGTGGGAAGATTAAACCCTCAACGAACGTAAACAATGGGGCATCTTAAAGTAATCCTTTAAGAGAGCCTCCCTGCTTAAGGCAACTCGAGAGCAAAACCCAGCGTAATCGCATCAACTGCGCCGTGCGCACTGCACTGCCACGGGATGGTAATCAATATCAATGCAAAGATAAGCCCTGCGACTACAGCCACTCCATGGCCGTAGGCATCTTCACAGGCTAAAAATGCTGTTCAGAGTCGATTTGCATTGCATTGGATGTGCATGGTTTATATACAACATCCCAGAAGGACAGGACCTCTTTTGGCTGGTCAAGCACTCGCCTCGAGGTATGCAGCATATTTTTGTTGTTGTTGTACTAGCACCGGATGCATTACAGTCGGGGCAGGCGGCAGTAAATGAGGTTAATAAGGGCAGGATGGCAGAAATAAAACCATTATAGGCAGTGGAAAACTTGAGTAAAAAGAGCACACACACCTATCATATTATTATATTATATTTTATATATAATACAAATATATTGTGATGCGCAGGGCAGTGTGTGTGTGCGACATAACCGATGCGAAGCAAATTAATAAACTTCTGCTAACTGGGCAAGTGTGTGAACAAAAAAAAGCTAGAGGCAGCAAAGAGTCAGGCCAGCAACAACGAGGAGAGCAGGAAACCTCCCTCGCAAACGGAAACTCATTTGCCAACAGTTTGAAACCAACTTCCGGCCCAGTAACGACGACAACGACAAGGGCAGCGCCTGCGACAAATGCACGACAAAAAGTCACATTTAAAAGGGCGAATAGGGATGGTACGTTAAATGGACGAAGCTAAAAAAAAATATATTTTTTATATATACAGAGATGTAAACAAATTCAGTGCTACTTGGCAAATTAAAACATAAACGAAAACCAAAAATGGTATTTACCTACGCTTTCCCATTCTCTTAACATTGCGCATTGATTTTTAAATAAATTTGTCCTGTAAATATCCATCCTGAGGCCCACCATCCAGGGGACGGGGCTGTTTGCCAGGTGAAGCATTCGCTAAGTAAATAGAGCGCACGACTTACATAATTTAATTAAACCCTTTTTAATTTGCTAGAAGCAATAAGTCTTTGCCTGCGATGCCAACTAATGCTTTGCATGATTGACAAATGAATGAATTGATGCGGAACTGCACAGTGCAGGGGGGGAAGTGCCTTATTGATTATATTTCTCACTTGATCTTGGGCATTTACATTTATTTAATGTGATTTTTTTTTAAATTTAATTTTATTTAATATGATTTTGTTTGTATTATT
>JAEIII010020373.1:0-27401 GCA_018905755.1 Drosophila ohnishii | reverse complement strand
TAAGTATATATAACTTTTATAAGGATAAGTTTAACGAATACGGAACTATATCATTAAAAAATAGATATGCATATATATAACATATATAACTGTGCCCTAAAGCCGCATTTGTCGCTCTTTCTATTCGAGTTAGAATGTGTAAGTCGAAGAACAAATAAATAAAGCATTTGCAGAATTTGTTTGGAAAAATACGAAAAATTTTGCAGCGATTTTTGTATATTGTTATTAATATTATTAATATTTTTTTTTAAATTGTTTGTGTGGTTTTAATTTGCTTTGGTTTAGTTTTTGTAAATTACCCGTCTGCATTGACAATTGGTTGGAGGGTTTGCGGATCAATGAGGAGGCTGCCAATTGGCACATTCGAAATGTCTGTGACGGCCCAGACGAGTCCCGATGTCCCCGAGGAGTTGGACGACGACGACGACGATGCCGATGCCGACCCGGACGCGGCTCCCACTATTCCCAGGGGCGGCGATGTTGCGCCGGCTGTGCCCGCCTGTGCTCCAACCACGGATACCCGGCTGTGGTTGTGCCCATGGCCATGCCCATGCCCATGACTGTGACTGCTATGGCCATGGCTGTGACTGGGCGGAGGCGGATGGTTCAGCTCCGGCGTCTGCCTGTCGCTGCCGTAGCCCGTGGGCGAGGGCGTGACGGAGTCGGAGCGCACGGATTGGGTGCGAGTCTTGTAGCTGGAGTTGGTTGGGGAGGTTGGAGTTGGAGTCGGTTGTTGGATTGTTTAAAATGTTGGTTGTTGTTGTTGGTTGGTTGGTTGTTGGTACATTGTTGTTTCGTTTGTTGTTGTTGTTGTTGTCGGGGAATTGGCATACAAAAATTTTGGTTGATTTCGGTTTGGTTTTTTTTTCGTATTTTTTTAGTTTTCAATTTTAAATTATTTTTAATTTAAATAAAATGGGGAGCGAGAGCGATTTTGAGTTTGGGTACATGGATATGGTTTTAACATAAATTTACTTTAGTTCACCGGTTCCACTAGGTATTATTTAATAGCTTTAATTAAAAAATAATATAAAATGTATATCGATAATATCGATGAAAACTTTGGCATTATAATAGAAAAAAAATCTCTTTCACATCGAAAATATCAAAGACTAAAGAAATCTTCTACAACCCTTCAGGTGAATATTCGCTCGCACATTGAGAGTCAAGGAATAAAATCCTCAAAGTAAAGAGAATTTAATCAATTTAACGAACTCTGATTATTTTGTTTAATTTATTATTAATCTATTATTAATTAATTGTTATTAATCTTTCCTAGACCTAGTGGTTCCGGTTTAACATTTGAACAAATAACAACTATTTGAAGCTTTCAGAGCACACTCACCCACTGCTGGAAGGTGACAGCCGCCATGGTGTGGAGGTACTGCCAGTGGAGTCCTGCTTGACGAAGCCGCGTCCGCTCTTGTTCGAGTTTGTGGAATCACCGCGCGGCAGGGAATTGTTGCCAGGACCACCGGAACTGGGCGGTCCACCATAGTTGCCAAAGTTATGAGACTTGGGCACGGCTCCACCGCCCGAACGCATTGATCCATCCCGTGATTCCGTGGACTACAAAGTAGAGATTTAAATAATTAAAGATTTTAATTAATTTAAATAAAGTCCTTCGTACATTCTGCATTTGCAGCATCTTTCCATTGGGCCTCTTTGGCCTGGGCGGCTGCTGGGATTGCTTCTGCTGTTGCTGCTGCTGCTGCTCCCAGCCACCGTAGCACTCCTCGTCGCCACCCCCACCGGAATAACCATCTTGAGCGCCGCCTGTTCGACTAAAGATGCGACTGCGCGCCCGATCATAGTCCTCCTCGCGCTCCTCAAAGCTCTTGGCCTTACGGTCCAGGGAGAGGGGACATAAGTAGGGTGACTGGCGCACCTCGTCGAAGCTGTGCGTGTCCCGCTTCAGAATCGATTTGCGTGCGTCGTCGCGCACCAGCGACTGGAAGCGTATCTAGAAATCAAAGTATTGTATAAATTAGTGATAATTATTCAGTTTTATAGCTGATATATGTCTGTACCTCTGGTATGCGCGTGCCCTTGGTGACGGCCACAATCACACACTGCTGCGTCTCTGTGTCCACATTATGCTCCATGCCAAAGAAGGCGGCGGTGCGATGGATCAGCATGCGATTGTAAGAGGAAGCGGGCGGAAAACGATACTCACAGCCGCGACTGAAAAGGGTAAATTAATTCATTTTTTGTTGCTCTAGATCTACAGATTCTTGACTCACCTGTTCTCCTGCACAAACTCCATCAGATCCTTCTCGATCTTAAGCAAGATATTGCGATCCTTGGGATTCTTGTTGAGTGTGTCGCGAAAGAACATTAGAAGATCGGTGCCACCATAGTCCGTGTACTGTTCGCTTGAGTTCTCTGATTGATGAAAGACTAGAATCAGTGAGTGGATGAGCCGGGGATATTTTGGCCACAAACACACATAGAAAGCCGATAACACTTACCGCGCGATATAAAGCCCGAGGTGTTGTTGCTGCTTGAGTTATTGGAGTTAGACACGTTTCCTCCGCCTCCGCCTCCTCCTCCTCCATTGTTGCCCCCGTCAATGCTGCCGGATGAGCTGCCTCCGAGATTCTTCAAGCGCGGCTTGTTACCCTTGGCATTGGTGTTGTTGGCTCGATGCTTCTTGTTGCCGCCAGCTCCCCTCGGCTCGTAGTGATACGGCTCCTCGTCATGGTTATTGCTCAGATTACTGTTCTGGCTGGACATCTCGTGACGCTCGTGGCGTTCATGTCGCTCTGCCGCCTTGTAGTTCATCCCAGAGTTGTATATTACGCCCGTGGAAGAGTTGCTGCTGGTGCTGTTGGTGTTGTTCTGATGCTTCTGGTTGTCCAGGCCATTGGATTTCAGATCCACCACATACTTTTTGCCGGCGGTGTTGTTATTGTACTCCATGCCACTGCCATTGCTATTGGTGCGATTATGCTGTCCGCCGGATTTCTTTGGTGGCGATAGCTTTGGGAACTCTGCCTCATTGCTGAGCGGGACATTCTGCTGCGGCTTCGGGGGCGACTGTTGCTGCTGCTGCTGCTGACTAGTGACAATCACCGCAGGTGGCGCCTCCATCAACGGCGAGTTGCCCCTTCCAGTTGATTGTGCTTTGCTGTTGTTGTTATTGTTATTGCTGATTATGGCATTATTGTTGTTGTTATTATTGTTGCTATTGTTGTTTTCTTGGGCTTCCCCCTGGAGCTGCTCGGAGGCGGCGCGCGGCGTTGGCGTGCGCGGCGGCGATGTCGACTCACGCATTGCATGGCTGCGTGTGAGATGTTTGCCCTTCATGTTGCCCTGTTGCAAGGAGAGAAAAAAAAATAAAGGGGCAATCAGAAGTCGTCCAGGGGTTGGTAAGGTAATTAGTTTCAAATTAGTAAACCAAAATTAAATGCCAAAGTTGACCACTACAGTAAAACCTTGTTATAAAGCTAGTTTGCGAATAAAATATATTTTCCTGGAATATATATCAATTACACCCACAACACAAATTCCTGACATATATATATATATTCTTCCATTTATGTAAAACAAATATATAAATTCATTTAATTTAATTTTATTTAATTATTGTTCCTTCACAAGTTTCACTTTACTAAACAAAGGCCTGCTTAAACGTTATTTCAATGTAAAAATCCATGATGCAATTGTTGGCTCATTGAAATGTGAAAAACAAACTCGACGGGGCTCGACGGCCCACACTCTCACCGGAAAAACCGAAAAGGTTAGACAGCCAAGGGAGTAAACTCCGCCTCCAGACAGTAAAATATACTATACTGTATACCCTATAATACCTCATCCTTGCCAGGACTCGGATTGCCTTTTGACATTATCCGCGCGACCTGAAGGACAGAGGACATCGAACGGTATGGAGGATGAAATACAGTGGGGCGTTCGTTTTCAGTCAGTCTGTCAGTCGGCTCAAGTTTAGTCATCACATTAATTTGTTTCTTTTATTATTTGTTTGCTTCCTTCATTGATTTTCCCAGGACTGACATCATTAATCAGCTGGTTGAAGTCACTTGAAAGGTGGCGATTGGGCTAAATTAACACTTGAAGTCTGAAGGAAGTGAAGCGAACTGAGGACTAGGGCTTGAGGTAAAAGCAGTAAGGGTTTAAATAAGAGCAAAAGAAATATTCACAAATAATAAATATATTTTCACTGATATTTATCCCTTTGTCACAAACACTTAAACCCAACTTAATTAACAGGAAATTGAAAGACTTTTCCACTTAAAAGAAAAGCTTCCGAGTTGCCTCACTGCAGGCAAAAAAGAATTCCCCGAAACTGCTCAAATACTAAATTATAAAACTGATTTCCTGGAATCTGATTTGCCGCCCATTTAACTTTCAATGTACGGGGGAAAAATCAATAAATCGACCTTGGAACCACGCAGCAGCAGCAGGAGCAGGAGCAGCTGCCAGTGAATGCTCCCAAATATCGTTCAAACGGGGAAAAACTCTAACGCTCAGCACACACATAAACAATGATTGACGATAAATCCTGTATGAGCTGTTAACCAAGGCAACCGACTAGGGGCCAAAAAGGGGTGTCCAACACCCACCCAACCAACTCATACATACATAAACCTTGAACTCTGGTGTGTTGCTGGCAAAAAGAGGGCTTAGAGCCGTCTGGGATTGTGGGGCGGCAGTAACTGACTGCAGGAGCCAGGAGCAATCAGAACCACGTTTACCAATTGCACACTGCACTCTCTTCGGGGTCGATTGGGGAATTTCCAGCTATTGCGATTCGCAGAATATATAGTAATCGCCATCCCACACCACCCACTATTTGGACTGCCAGTGACCTGACCCAGTTTATTAGACATTTTTTGGGCGTGTATCCTCTTTGCTCGAGAGTTCAGTTCATGGCTGCACTTATTTCGCTGCGAGAGAAATTGTCCCAGCGAGAGAGAAACGAGAGCAGAGTCCCGACCAGATGATGAGCGGAGAGGAGCCAGAGTAGAGAAGCCCAAAATGCAACTCGACACCTGACAAGATGTGACCTGACCTATATAATCCTCGCCTACGCCTGTCCGAGCATTTTCAAATTAACCTTATTTCTACATACTAAGTTTTTGGTACATAAAAATGTTTTCGGAGCTTAACTTTTGAATATTTTATGACGAGGAAAAACCAAGTGATGCCTTAAAATAATATTAATTTAAACGATTTATATTGTTATTTAAGGGAGAACCTTGTTCCCTGATATACAAAATTATCTATGGAAGACTTTAAATATTTAAAATGTCATTAACTTGGGTCTTGTGTTTCTGCAAACATTTTATATTAATTAATAATGGTCCTAAACTGTCCCATTAACTATTATTTGTTATTTAATATTTCTACATTCTGAAAGTTTTTGCTACATAAAAACATTCTCAAACCCTAACTTTTAAATATTTAATGACAAGGCAAGCAGAAAAAGTAAGGGATGCCTAAAATAATATTAATTTATAAGATTTAGATGGTTATTTAAGGGAACAAGCTTCTTGTGTTCCTTTAATTGAATACAAAGCAAAATATTCTATGAAAATGACTTTAAATATTTAAAATATCATTAACTTGGCTCTTGTGTTTCTGCAAACATTATTTATTGATTAGAAAAGGTCCTGATAGCCCCATTAACTATTAAATGTTTAAATATTTAACAACTACTCAGACTTTGTTCAGGCAAAAACTAAGAAACCATTTCAAAAGGTTATACATGAACTTACCCGTCTGTTGCCGAAGCTATTCTGGCGTCCCAAATTGGCAGCTCCTCCGGATCCGGATCCTGGCACTGTCTGGAACTCCTCGCTGCAGTTGTTGTTACTATTACTGTTGTTGCTGGTGCAGTTGCTTGTGGTTACTGCAGCAACACTGGGGGCTGCAACAGTGGTGGCGGCGGTGGTGGCAACAACAGAGGATGTTGCTGTTGTTGTTGGAACAGCCGTTCCAGCTGCTCCCGTTGCTGATCCCGAAGATGTAGAGGAAGATGCTGATCCTGTTGCTGCAGCAGGTCCGCTGGCAGCAGCGACTGCAGCTGCGACAACGACTCCTCCTCCTCCTCCTCCTCCAAGTCCCACACCCGCTCCCACTCCGGAGGATGAGTTAGTGTTTGAGGCAACGGCGGCGTTGGCACTGGCAACAACTACAACGGCGGCCGCAGCGGCCGCTGTTGAGGCAGAAGCGGCAGAGGATAAATTGGTTGGAATATTCGTAGCTAGGGCTACTTGAGATTTTGTGGAACTCATAATCACAGTTTATGTCAAGTGTACTGAAAAAGGAAATAAGAAAAAAAGAAGTTTAGTTAGTAAAAGAGTTGGAAACTTTAAAAAATAAATTCAATTTAATATATCATTTAAATATATGAGGCAAACTATCCCAAGTTACATGTATTTATATGTGAAACCCTTTTGTTAAAGATGAAAAATATCACCACAGCTCATAAATTGACTTTGAATATAATTATAAATTGAATGGAACTAGAATTTCTATTAATTATTATTATATCCCATGAGTGCTTTTGTCAATTGAAAAATTAAATTATTTTTAATAATGGTCTTATGGCACTACATTAGTACAATTGTATATCTTTGTTTGATCTTTATTTGGGTAAAATCGTTACTTCTTTCTACTGTTTTATAAAATAATGCAAATAAAATAATGTTACAATTTCCATCATTTCCCTGTTCTTTTTTTTTTTTTTTTTTTAATTTTTTTTACAGCACTGCAGTGTCATACAACCACAAAACAGCTCAGAAAAATGTAATCATCACCCTTCTATAAATAAATAATTACCTCAATATGTGAGTTAGACTATTGCATTTTGTTTACACGGTTTTATGTAGCTCCAAAAATTTGTTAACAAATTTTCGTTAATCTGTTAGATTTGGGTTAGTTGTTTGTCTTTTGTTCTGGTTTATGCTGTCTGCGGTTCATAAGAATTTCTGCATAGTTTTTTTTTTTTTATTTATTTAAGTATATTTGTACGAATATTTTAAAAGTTTTTTATCTTTTGTTTTTTAGGTTTTTGTTTTCAGAAAAAAATCATATTTGTCGAAAAGTTGCGGCAGTGCAGTTGAGAGAATATATATTTGATATAAAAAAGAGGTTGAACCAAATAACTCTGACGCTGATGTTGTTTTTCACTCGATTTTCTTTGGTTTTTGTGCGACTTACAAATAGTTTACTTTTAGTTTAGTTGTTTATAAGATGCAAGGCTTAGTATTTTGTAGATAAATAGTTATTGTATTGGATTTTTGGTGGCAAAAAACTTTGCGAAGAGAGGAAAAATAAAACACAATTTTTGGTTTTGGTTTCCTGTCGGTTTTTTTTTTTTTCAGTTTTGTTTATGTACTTTTTTCTTTGTAATTGAGTTTAAAACGTTTGTTTTTTTATTTGGGGTTTGTTTGTTATTTTTTATAACGTTGTTTATCACATTTACACCATATCACCGAAAATCAGAAGCTGCCCTCGCTTTTTTTGGTCTGTACACTTGCTTGATTTTCCCAGTTATTTTGTTTAAAAATTAATTCATTTATGCACTAAACACTTAAGTGGCTATTTCTATAATTAATTTTATAATATATATGTATGTATATTGTATAGTTAAAAATATTTTAGTTAAAGCTTTCTCTTTCTTGTTGTTTTGTGATTATTTCTCTCGCCTAATATTATGTTGTTATGTTATGTTCTTCCTTCACAATATTTCCTTTTGTTTATTTATTTATACGGAGATTCTCCTCTGCGGTTCAGTATTTGTTGATGTCTATATAGTTCAGGTTCTGTGAGGATTTCTTTGATTTCCTGCTGTTTCTAGTGGCACACATTATTTTACTATCTGCAAAGTCGTAGGAAGTTTATTTAGTAGAGCACGATATTTGAGGGATTTCCGCGCACGCAAGAGATATATATAGAGAGAGGGAAAGAGAGTAAGAGAGAAGCTGAGAGAAAGGGAGGAACTTAGTAGGGAAAACACGCACACACACCAATAAAAAATATGACCTTGTTTACGATTTATTTTGATATTCAAAACTGCACGACGAAGCGAAGTACCCAAAGGCGAGAAAACCGATTTCATGATGCGAATATTGCCCTCGGCACAATTAAAAGGGTGGATTATATTCGCAAGCTCTCTCTTCAGCTCCTGAGCTCCTCAGTTCCCTGGCTCCTTAGCTCCTTTGGCTCCTTGGCGGTCCTTATAGGGACTGATTCAGGTTTAGCTTTGATTGCAGAGTAGGTAGCTAATATTGTTCACTTTTTGTGCGCATTAAAAGGGTTGCTCCTGGAACTCCCGAAAAAAATAAATGTTGCAGAATCCAATGATGTTTATCTGTCCGAGTTGAATGGACTTTGCATAAATAAATGAGGCAAGTCGGTGCTCGGTGTGGCAAGTAAAGAAAACTTCCACCAAAAAGGGGGCCAAAATTTGTATTGCAAAAATGATTTTTTTAATTACAAATTTCTGGGAAAAAATATGATTAAGAAGGGCAGTGGAAAATTCCCAAAAGAAATGTTTGTTAGGTAAACGGAAGACTTTAAATCCAACAAACACATTTTTTTTTAAGTTAGTTACCCATAAACATTCAGAAAAGTTTAAAAACTGTTAGCTGTCATCAACAAAATTTTGTGTTACATATTTGCAAGCGCCAGTTGACTCTTGCCATAATGTTTTTTGCCCTAGTTTTCCTTAGCAATTTTCTTTACAAAGGCTTATGGCAATAACCAATAAGAATTCATATAAGAACTAAAAATGCAAATATCAACAAAGAGAAAGTGAAAATAGATAAATGAAGGTTCCAAAAGTCCACCCCTAAAAACACCTGACAACAAAAAAAATAAAAAAAACAAAACCAAAGAAAATAAAAGAAAATAAAATGAAATGTCATGACAGTCGCACTTAAATCTTATATTCTGGGAAATACCCGCGAAAAAGGCGAAACGAGATTTGGAGAAGAATATAGAGAACATATACAGGAGAAGGACAGAGAAGAGGTGGAGCCGAAAAGAGCAGAGATGGCAAGAGGGCAAGAGGAAGCAGGCAGGTGACAGATGACGTAGCCGCCTTAAAAAGAAACACGCATACGACGTGTGGCACACGACCAAAACGAAGGTGACGACGTCGTCTTCGCCTTCGTTTCTCCGCGTTTTCTTCTTGGAATGAGAATAAGTATGGAAACGAGGCAAAGGCAAAGTTCGCCGAGGAAAATTTGGGACAAGAGTCGGAAAATTGCATTCCCAGCGTAAAGGAGAAACGGAGGACGACTTCCGTAAAGGGGAGCGCAGTGGTATCATCGCTTGCATGTGCCATGGCATTACGACTTGCTTTCGACTTGGCCTTCCCGCTGTTTACAGCTGCTCGCTCACTCACCCACACCTCCCTTTTAGCTGCTGTCATCCGCTCAAAGCGACAAACAAAAAGCTTCGCCGTACTAGCGAGGAGTGAGGAGGTGCGAGCAGCGAGTACTAGGAAATGTGTTGCGGTTGTCTGCGGAGCGAAAGCTCCAAGGCGCCTGCGTGGGAGAAATTGAGCGAGGAACTCACAAGAGAGAGAAAGCCAGAGCCTGGCGGTATAGGCACTGGAAGAAATAATTAGGCAGTAACTAGAGAGTCTCACAAAAAGGTAGAAACAACTAAGCTGAACCTACAAAGTTGATTTAAAATTTAAAGTTAAAAAAACTTTAAATTTAAATTGTAGACAATTTCTGTTATTTGTTAAAGAATATCTGTAATAAATTTTAAATACGGCACTCAAAAGTTTTAACTAATTTATGACTGATCTCCCTATTTATTCAAGTGTATTACTAGAAGAGAGCACCGCGTGCCTGCAATCCAGAAGCCCGAGCAGGAAGTGTCGCTGCGATGCACTCGCAAAGGCACCAAAGGAAGCGGCTAAGGACAGGGAAATCCGGGGGAAACTGAGGAGCAGCCCCCAAAGGGAGGGGGAAAAACTTAAAATGGGCGAAATGGGGCGTGCACTTGCCACAAATCAAATAGTCAAATGATTATAATTTGTTGACACGCCGATAATACGTTCCCGCTAACATGCACTTTTCATCAGTTTCCCTCACACGGACACGGAAAAACTCTACTAATTTGTTCGACGAAACGTCACCGAATTCGACAAAAAGCGGTGGGGAAAATGGGGGAAAAATACGAAATGAAAAACGAAAAAACGAACACGAGCAAAATTGCCGAGCGCCCATATGCGTCTGTGTGTGTGTTTGTGTGGGGGCAAAACGTGTGAGACTGTGTATGTATAATACACCAAAAATGCCACAAAATAGCAGAAAAAAGAAAGATTGTCTTCTTCAAAAACCAAATGAAAATTCCTCGCGACTCGAAAACATTTTTCGCAACACACACACTTATTTCTGTGCACTTTTTTGTATATATATTTTTAAACACACTCTGCTGCCCGGCGAAAGGGGCTTCCTTTTTATAAATGAGGAGCTTTACTTATATCCCATTTACTTCTCGGTGTCTGCGGTCTTAGCACTAGCACTATTCCGAAACTGATTTCCATTTCGATTTCGATTTGATATTTGAATTCAATGTTGCTTCTTCTAGTTTTTGTGTAGTTTTCTGGTTTATTTATTGCTACGCGCGTGCCATTTTCAAGACGATTTGTTTTTTAAGTTTTTCCTTCGTTTTGGATGTTGTATGTTGAGCAAACCCCCTGTTCGAAAAATAAAAGCCCAACTCTCTGGATTTTCTCTCTCTCCTAGTGGTCTCTCACTCACACTCTCTTTCTCTCTCACTTTTTGTTATTTTTGTATAATTTGTATATTTTTTTCTTGTAGAAGAAAAAAAAACCGAATTTTCTCGGGCACTAATTTTCCTTGCCTCCGCTCGTTTGCTTCATTGTGAAAAATGTATTTTTAAGCTGCTGCTGCTCCGATTTTTCTCCTTGATGTTGCTGCTGCTGCTGCTAGTGTTGCTGCTGTTGGTGTTGCTGCTGTGGATATTGCTGCTGCTGCTGCTGCTGCTGGTACGGATGACAATGACAACTTTGGCAACGGCTGCGACAGAAGCGACGACCGCTGGCGGACATTATGGGAACACGGCCGAATGGATACTGGGCCAACTCGCTGGCTGGCGAAAAATACTGTCCCAACCAGCCTGGCACACACACTCACTGTCTCTCTTTCTCTGAGAAGTTCTCTCATTTGAAAATCTCCTCCGGCAAAAGGGTGGCAAAAGCAGCCCAGTGTCTCTCATTCACTCTCTATCGCGGGAAGAGAGAGCGCTGCGAGTGCGTAAAAGCTTCGCGGAAAACAGGTTAAAGCGTATGCTTGTCCTGCTCCCCTGCACTCTCTCTCATCTCTCTCCCCGTTTAATGTGCCACTATAGTTCACCCGATGTCCCATGGCCCAGAGCTAAAATGCTTATTGGGGTGGCATTTGCTCTCAACTCTTCACTGGGCAGATCACTTGCAAAAAATGGGATTTAAAAACTAATTATTTTAGTTTTAAATAACTTTAAATATCATATAATCCCTTTTCCTTCGAGTCCATAGAACAAAAATACTTGTTTTTGTGCAACTAGTCGTATACGCAATATGGAAACCCTTTCACACTTCAACCTCTTTTCACTCTGTTTGAAGTCTATTGAATATTTTATCAATGTAAAGTCAACTTTCCGTTCTTACGGAAACGTTTATTTTATATGCATTATTTCTTCGAGTGTTTCCATCTGCTCCTTCTTGTTGCTGCTGCTCCTGAACGCCGCTATGCCTGTTGTTTTAGTTGTTGTCATTGTCCTTCCTAATGCGTATTAGTATGCGTGTGTTGCTCCGACTGCAGTTGTTGTAGTTCTTCTTCTGGTTACTGGGCATCTCCGCGTCCTTTATGTTTTGCTGTATATTTTTGCCTATATATCCCTCTATATAAATGCCTATATCGCTGCTTGCTTGCTTCTTTGGCTTCACTTCCTAGCAGGCCGCCAAAGGACCTTGGACATGTGGCTATTAGTGCGTGCGAGGGCAAGGGAGAGAGTGGAAGAGAAAGACAAAGCGGGACCAAACAGGATTGTTTATGGCACGAAAAAAATAAACTTCATTAAAGTCCATGATGTTTTCAATGCTCTCTATACCTGAAAATCGAATTCAGTTTTAATTGAATGTAAATACCAAAGAGGATTTCCATCAAAGCAATCTAAATCTGGGATTGAAACTCTTATAATCAAATTGTTTATGCGAAAGCCAGCCAGCAAAATGAATGGAAATAGTTTTGATAGAGTAAAAAATGCCAGGAAGGATCCTTTGGACAATGAAATATCTCACAAAGTTGCAAAAGGAAAAAATGGTTATTAATTTAGAAATGAAATAAAGAAATAATTACTTAAAATAAATTCCTCAAAATGTCACATAAAGCAGTCCATAAATAAAGACTTTTCTAAGAGTGCATATTTAGCATTATTAATAACCAAACCTTTTTTTGTTTTTTTTATATGTATGTATATATATTTTATTACAATAAAACTTGATCTTCCATATTAAACTTTGAGCCATAAATCATCATTTATACCCTGGCCAAGCATAAAACTTTTTCCAATTCAATTATCCTTGCAAATCACTGCTAAATTGACCAAAAAAGTGTCCATCAATTGAAGCTGCCGCCATCTCTTTTATTGCTTTTCTCTCGCTTCTGGCTATCTCTTTCCTGCCTGCATATCTGTCAATTTGGAGCCTGAAATTGCATTTGATTCCTAACGGAATATGCCAGTTATTTTATTTTCCTCTCTTTTTCTCCTGATGATGAATGCATTCATCATTTGAGTGGGCAATAAAAAAGCTTTTAGAATTTTGTTGCTTATGGAAAAAGTATGCAAAAAGGGGGAGGGTGGGAGGAAGAGAGAAGAAAATACAGGAATAAGGATAAAAGACAGGCATTGTTGCTGGCAATAATGTTAAGCCAGGAGTGTAATCACAATTGTTCTTTCTCCATTTAGTTTTCTTTTTACCTTTGCACAGGATAATCGTATTATGGTTTAAAATTGTGTAAAAATAGTGATTTAAAAGTATACAGTTAATAATTATCAAACTAACTACATATTTTATTTTCTCAGCGTAAGCGGACTTTATTTAATGCAAGTTTTTGTGAAATTATATTTGTGTTAGTTAATGTATTAATATTCCAAGCATCCAAACTATACTTCGCTCATTGTGCATTGTGGCGTCTAATACAGCAAACTGTGAGACAAAATCAGGTGAAGCGTGTCCTAGATTCCACTACAAACACTGGCAAACAACAAACAAACAAACCCCTGCAAACACAAACCACACACTCATACACTCGCATAGAGACGGTAGCATAGAAATTCCACCCCGAAGTATGCAACATAATTTTAGTGCAAACAACGCAATAACGCAACTTTTCGTCTAGCGGGACCTTGAATTCAATCAAAGTTGCGCTAACAATCCGGCAGATACTTTAGCTACCTCTCGCTTTCGCTCCCACTCCCTCCAGCTTTCGTCTCGCTCTGGCAAATTGCGAAATAATTTGCATCGATTAGCCAAATGGTTCCCGAGCATCCCCCTTCCCTGGCATGTCCTTCTCAGTCTCTCTTTTTCTCGCTCACTGCTCTCGGGAGACTTTTTTGCCTAAGCAGGGAAGAGGAAGAAAAAGCATCTGGGGGATGTCAAATGCGTTTCCCCAAATGCGTCGTAATAAATTACACTAAACGACAAAATAAAGAGCATAAAGTGCTTATAGATGTATTGATCTATTGTAATTTATCTAAACTATCTATTAACTGAAATTCTTATAAAAATGTGTGAAAACCTATGCTACATAATGTAACATCGTAAAAAATTAAAAAATTTTACAACGAATATTTTTATGGACCTTAGAAACTTTTTTGATTGATTTCCTAAGTCTGATAATTTTTTATCGATCTCGATATAATCTTAAAAATATATGGGAATTTAAACATAAAAAATGGAACATTACTTTTATTAATAAATTTATTTTTAATGATTAATTTAAATTTTGTATTTTTATTTGATAGAATATTTGTATTTTGAAATTATATTGACTAAGGTTGCTGGCTAGTGTAATTTTAAAGAAATACTGGAATGATGATAATGGAACAGGAAATGATGGTACAGAAACACAGAATGAGAGGGAGACACGAGACTGTTGCTCCTCTCTCTCATCTTGCTCCTCTCGGTTAATGTAATTGCACATTCGTGAATGTCGCGCCTTTCGCCTGCAATTACGACATCTTATTTGGGTCAACTCGGAGAGATAGCTCTCCGGAGAAGGAGGCGAAAGAGAGGGAAATGCGACTAGAAAGAGAGGGCTACAAGCGGAGAGAGACCGAGCTTAAGCTCGCCGCACGTGTGAGCTTAAAAGCGCAACGCATTTCGAGGCCAAGTGCCGAGCGAGGATGCGAGGATTCGAGGACTCGAGGATACTGCCAGCATCCGTCTGTCACTTCCGCAGGCAACTGCAGTAGTATTCAGAAGGAGGGTTGGCTTTAAGGGGGTGGCTGGCTATTCATGGGCGCGGGGTGCAATACTGCACACAGTGTCCAGTGGGTGTGGCCGGTGTTGGCCCAGTTAAGTTCGCCCTATAGGCAGGGTAAGAATTCGCCGAAACGGCACTGATTCCTTTTTGAAAACTCGTGTTAAAAATAAAAAATTATTTTTAAAACGCAAATAAGAGTATTTTTCCTCGAAAAGCAAAGGTTATAATATGCGGATTTAACTCCTAGCTAGTTCCTAGTTCCTAGTCTTAATAAATATGTAATAAGTGCTATTAGACTGCTCTTAACTTTTGTTAAAGATTTCACCTGAACAGACATTATACAAGAGGTGCTGAGAATGTGAGAAAACTGGGAGGTGATGGCCATTAAAGTCTTTAGTGATGATCCTGCTGGGGGATATTAAACAAGCAAATCTAATCTAATTAGCCGGCAAATGCCAAAGCAGAGTCAACTCTTGCTGAGTGTCGAGGCCCCCTCTCTCCTCCCTCTTAATGCCTCCGTGGACCACCTGAGCGAACAACCCACTGTGGCCACCTCTTTAACACCTCCCCCGCTTTGCTTTTATGGCGCAATTAAAATGCTAAATGCTTTACGACATCGCCCAGGGGGGGTCCTTTAATTAATTTGCCTGTGACAATGACTGGGCCATGCCACGTCTCGTGTCTTGACGACCATGAAAGGTGTTAACAACAAACGTTTGGCTGAGAAAGGAGGCAAGGACATCAGCACCACCTACTTTTACTTACACTAGCTTGACCCAGACGAGCGAGCAAGCGAGCAACAACAAAACAAGAAAAAAGAAACGGGCAGAAGGACACGCAGGCAGACAACCCAGAGAAGTCTTTATTTAAGCGCTCCTAACAACCTCATCCCCCCTCTCCTCTACCTCTTTCGCAGCTAAATCCTAAGCCCCGACACTTCTATCGTCTGATTATGCCAGCTTTGATGGATATAGTCACCCTCAACTGGCTGTCGGATTGTTTTTGAGTCAGGTATAAGGTGGGACCTTGTTTGCATACCCTATTTAGAAGATTCTTGGCTTTTGTTTAGAATCAAAAAGCAGGAAATTATTTAAATGAGAAATCAAATATTATTGTTTAAATGCAGTCAATGGATTTGAAGTGGAAGCTGGCAAAGATTACGTTTCCAAGTTCCTTAGACCGATTTGATTTTATAGAACCTATATATTACATTAAAATAGCTACCCTGAAATCGAAAAACCAACATATTATCAACAAGTTTTAAGCCTTTCTCCAGCCTTCTTTTTAGCTGACACATGACTAAAACTTCTAACGTCCATGCTAAGTAACATTGTGAGTCCTGTGGCACAAGGGCTAGACTACCAAATGTCCTCTAAACGGCAGTAATACATCAGCAAAAAGGAACAAATTTAATAGGAATAGGGAAACAAGAGCTTAAGTTGCCGAGACAGCATCTCCTGCCCCGCCATCCTCAATCATTCATTTGGCATATGAAAAATTCTTGTTGCATATACAAAGGGGCCCCTGGGAACCGACATTTGGGGCCATTTGATTGTTGGCCGCTGTCTGCAGGTATAACAGCCATATAGCCACCTGCGGGAATTATGAAATATGCAAAAAGCATCTGCAGGGGCCTAGAGGCGCACCCTGACTGCCTGCCGCCCACCCACCTCCTCAGTTTTCCTCTTTTGCGGGAATAGAATTCGCTTGGCATCGCAACTTTGTCTGCAGAGAATCTAAAGAGGCAACATACACATGATGGGTACACCGGCGGCAGTCTGAGGCCTCCGAATCAAAATCAAACACAAAAACAAAACTGGCGTAACCGATGCGATGTCATGTGTCTGCTCTTATCATAGGCGATTATTCATAAGATGCAGTGAAACGAACTACAGGTGAGCTTCGATAAACCAAAGTGGCAATTAAATAAGTTACCAAGCTAAGGGTACTTTACCCTAAACTCTTAAAAAGTAAGATAATTCTCTACTAAAAATAAAATGGTTTAAACTACATATAAAGTAATGAATAGCTTTTTTAACATTATTAGTAGATTTTCTATAATTTAGGTTATATCTCTACATAGTATAAACTTCTTGAAGCATTGATAATTTAATTATTTATAAACACATAGTATATACTTGTATTTATTAAATTCCCTTTAAAGTAAAGTTATGTTTCAACTATTTTAAATAGTTTTTCTTCAGTTTGAGTGTGTCTAATTTTATGTTAAAAATGTAAAACAAATATGTACACTGTTATTCCAAAAGGAGAAAATTACATATTAAACTTATTGCTTTTTAATACATACATATATAATTTTTTATAAATAGAACTTGATTTACTCGAACTGAAATAGGATTTTGACAAAAATTCGGCCAACAGGAGTTGGTCTGTCGAAAAAAAAGATTTGCGGCTGCTGCCAGAATGTCTTAGCAAATTTAAACAAAATAACAAAAGATAGCAAATGACATGAACAAAGGCAATAAATTAATTTACACAAATTCCCAAAATTCTCAAATGAAAAATGCTTTTTTGCAGTAAGATTTGCATTCAACCTTTTTTTGTATTTGTGTAACGACAACGAATCGGACGGGCGAAGCGAATCCGGGCGCAGCAACAAAAGACTAAATACTTGTTTTCTTTTCTTTTTGCATTCTTTTTGTTGTTTTATTTCTTTTAACAACTAAAACACTGTGCGACAACGACGACATTTCGATTATAGCATCAGCCAAGATACATCGTCATCATCACCGGGGAGAAACATCATCGTCTAAGGCCTCATCGAATGCAAATACGAATATCTAAATATTCGAATAAAACGATAAACAGAGCAAAAGGCAGAGAGAAACACAAAACAGCGACGTTTTAGTGCATTCAGTGTGAACAAATGCACAGTAAATACCTGAATAAAGGAATTAGTTACGGCAGAGCCATGTGGTAAAAAATAAAATATAATTTGGGTTTCCCCAAAACAGCTTTAAAATCAATTCCAGGGGAAAGTAATCCAAATTCTTTGATATTACATTGTAATAAAGAGTTGAGGTTTTTCAAGGGTAAGATTTTCCAATAGCTATAGGTTAAAATTGAGTTCATAACGCATTATAGATTATGATCTATGATAATCCTATAATCGTCACTGTCCCCTAAATATATTTTTGTCGATTGGCTAAAAGTAAAGTCATTCCCGGGTTCACTTTTTGTTTTTTTTGGGAGAGGCAACAAACAAACCTGACGACATGATCGCGACGCCACCGGTGTAAGAGAGAATTGGAGACAAACGAGAGAAACGCTGCGTAGCACAGAGGGGAGGTGGGAAGGGAGAAATGATACCAGCCTGGTCGCATGATTCGCAAAATAGATTTTCAATAAAAACCCACTCGAAAACGCCGACAATGGCGGCGGACGCAGGCCAAAGAGCCATTTCGAATCTATTTTAAACACAAACAAAAGCATTCTCTATAAATCGAGCAAATGCGAAGAGGAAGAAACTTACAGAACTTACTGACAAGAATGTGATATGCCCCCAGAGTTATGGGTTCTTGACAAACTGGAGATAATATACAAAAGGTTATTTTTGTGGTCCTGCTCTGAGAGCAAAAATCTTAAATATGGTTTAGTTTGTCCAGAAAAGAAACATTCCGAATTTTAAGAGATTAAATATGATTCCAAACTCAAATCCCTTGCCTGACTTGATTTTTGGACAATTAAAAGAGCTTTACATCTAACAGGGGTTTAACTATTAAATACACTATTAGTGGAACATTTTTTTGTTGTTGTTGTTCGTACCTTTTCGAAATTACTTAGTTAAACACTTATCAAAATTGGAAATAAAAACCCCTTTAGACAAATTTTAAGTTCCTATTGAGAATCTATCATACAATCAAGTCCATACAAATACCGTAATTATATATCAAAACACCCTTATTTTTTAATTTTTTGTTAACTTTTAACACAAAATTCTCAGAAATTCCTATTTTCGAAGAATTTAAAAATTCTTTAAGTCCTTAAAACCGAGCAGGTGTTATAATTTAACGAATTTTGTAATGAATAAACCGGCATCGAAACCAAAACCTTCAAATAATAACAAAAAAAAAAAAAAAAAACATTTCGTTTTGGTTCTTCCGCGAACAAAGATGGGATTCTGTTCCAATTAGACAAGACATACAACCCTGTGCAACTTAGTAACTGCAGCCGGCGCTCCAAGAACCAAGACGCACGCGAACGAAATCACTTGTTTCAATTTCGACCCTGTTCACGTCGCAACACGCTGCAAACACTTTATTTGCCAATCCTAGCACTATTTTCCTGCGAATTTGGCGAACAAACTCACCATTTTCAGTTCTGCTGGCCATGGCGATTGTTGTTGCTGTTGTTGTTGGATATTCTTTTTTTTTTTCCTTTTCTGTTGACTTCCTTCTCCGCTTGCTCGGCTTCTCTTCGCCGCTTTACCGTTTTTTGCAGGGGGAGCGGCGGACGATCTGCGGTGGCGGCACTGCAGTTGTGGGAGCGCTTCGCGGTGCTTTTCACATTTGTTTAAACCGCCGATACACAATAATAATAATAATAATAATACAGAAAATGAGGTTTTCAACAGTATGACCCGTGTGACAAATCCTTCACCGCCGCCAGTAACGTTTGAGGAAGATGCAAATGATTGTGTTTGGTCACACTGTCACAGCGTATAATATATCGATAGTTCTCACTCAGTCTGGCAGCTCTGGTATATCGGGTATGTTAATATATATTTTCTTGATTTTAAACGGTATTATCAAAGGCTTTCAGGTATAATTTAAGTTGTGAGCTGTGCAAATTGAAGTTTGAACTTTATTTTAAAAAAATTGTAGAAGTGAAACATAAATTTGAGGTGCTGTCTGGAACCTAACAGAACTAACACATTTTACAACACTGAACTGTTAACCCTGGTAGAGCGCCAAATGTTTTCAATTTGAAATATAAGAAAAAAAAAAAGAAAAACTAGGAATAAATAATTAAATTAAGTTTTTTCGCAAAATAAAATAAACAAGTGTCGACAACAAAGGAATCTGATTAAAATAAGCTTAGCACTCTCAGAACAATCCCATTTTTTTGCATATTTATTACACATTTAAATACAATTTGCTTTGATATTTCGAGCAGGTATTTTTAATTTAAGGCAAAAATCAGATCCAAAAACTAATTTTCAAAGCCGAGTGCATTTTAAACAACTTCAATTATTTCTTTTTGGTGCGAGTTATTTACGTTCAACTTGGTGGTACGGCAGTTCGGTAACTTAATTCTTGGAATACGTGTCACTTTAGCGATTTTTCACAATAATTTATTTGGATTTTCTCGAATCAACTCAATTCGATTTCGACACATCTTCAGCTTAAGGTTATTAGTTCATGATCATGAGTTGCGTATACGCTTTGTTCGGCGTACGGATTCCGTTGCGGTTATGGCCCTTTTATTTATTTACACTAACTCTAGGCGCTTCATCTCCTTGAACAACTCGTGGCCCATTTTGGCTGGACTCCTGGTCACAATAACGCCGGCCTTCTCCAAAGCGGCGATCTTGTCGTTGGCACCTCCCTTTCCGCCCGAAATGATGGCTCCGGCGTGGCCCATGCGACGACCGGGTGGCGCTGACACGCCGGCAATAAACGAGACCACAGGCTTGGCCTTGATGCCCTACAATAAACAGAGAAAAATGGTGTTTTAATATAAACATTCATTATAAAACGCAGTGACTTACCGAATTGTATTCGGTCAGGTAGTCGGCAGCCTTCTCCTCGGCGACACCTCCAATCTCACCGATCAGGATGATGCCCTTGGTCTCAGGATCCTTAAGGAAGACCTCCAGGCAGTCGATGAAGTCGGTGCCGTTGAACGGATCACCTCCAATGCCCACGCAGAGGGTCTGGCCCAGGCCCACCTCGGTGGTCTGGTGCACGGCCTCGTAGGTCAGGGTTCCCGAGCGCGAGACTACGCCGATCTTGCCGCGCTTGTGAATGTGACCCGGCATGATACCGATCTTGCACTGTAAACCGGAAAAGATAAGAGCAATAATTGGGTTTTAAAATTGTAAATTATACGATGAAATCTTATAGTTTAGAATCTCACTATATAGTGTTGGGCGTTAAATATTAGGCACTTTTATGTATTTTTTTTTTTTTTTTAAGTAGACACCATTAAACCGATATTGTTATTAATTTCTTCACTTGACTGTGTGTGCGTCACACCAAGAGATAAGCGGCATAAACAGAGCCAATGGAAATTGAACTTTGCACCGCTTCAGGCCAGTGCTTATCTCTTGGACTTGGCGAGTTGGAGCTGTGCGAATACGAACCTGTTCTGGGGCAATGATTCCCGGGCAGTTGGGTCCTACCAATCGCGACTTGCTCTGGCTAATCAGGGCATGCTTCACCTTCACCATGTCGTGCTGCGGCACACCCTCGGTGATGCACACGATCAGTGGGATCTCCGCCTCCAGGGCCTCAATGATGGCAGCGGCAGCACCAGGCGGCGGTACATAGATGACGGTGGCATGTGGATCCGTCGCCTTCTTGGCCTCCGCCACCGAGGCGAAAACGGGCAGGCCCAGATGCTGGGTGCCGCCCTTCTTGGGGGAAATGCCGCCGACCAGCTTGGTGCCGTACTCCAGCGCCTGCTGGCTGTGGAACGTGCCCTGCTTGCCGGTGAATCCCTGGCAGATGACCCGCGAGTCGCCGTTCAGCTTCAGGTTGCCGCGCGTCTTGTTGTACTGCGAATTGCAGCGCACGCCGGCAACAAAGCCATCTGAAAAATTTCAAATAATAATTATTTATTTTTTATTTAATACTTGTACTTTAAAACTATTTTATATAGTTTCGAGTCAAAGGCCTCTTTTGCTAGTACTCATTAAATTTCATTAGGCTTTGTATTGTATACTGGACTTAATTCTGTTAAATAAATAATATTCTATAAATGTATTTATATCATTTGCTAAACGGGAAAATAGATTTGTTCCGTAATATTATTTGTTATTCACGCCAAATCGGACACTTAACGCCATTTTCTCTGCTGATCTATAAAAGCCCCATTATCTGAGTAACACGAGTTTAATTTTACAGGAAATCTTAAGGCTTTAGCATCATGAAGATATTTATTCTCTTTCTAATTTTGGGTGAGTTCTGTTCATTCAGTTGGAAACTATGTGCAAGTGCTATCATTTATAGGTCTCTGCAAGGCGGCTTTTAGAAGTAAATGCGATAGGGATGTACCCCACATTGCTGAACCCTATTGTGGAGTTCTAAATGATTGTTATCAAACTGCTGGTAATTTGGAGAGCCTAGAAATTTATTCTTGTGAACGTAGGGAAAAAGGATTGCCAGGTATTTATAATAATAAGACATTGTTATTATACAAGATATTTTATTAATATTATTTCACAGATTTTACGTCCAAAATAGAAGGAGAGTGTCCTACTGACAAGCCCAGATGCCCATTACTTGTGTAAAGAATTTTAAATTCATGTGGATTGTAGGCAATTTCTTAAAATAAATATTTCCTACTTTGAATATTTTATAAGCTAAGCTTTCGCAAATTATGCTTAAGAAAATTGTGAGACAATTACGTAATTTAGGAATAAGAAAAATATTATTAATAAACATTCATATCTTGACAAAAATATATATTTTAGATAGATATATATTTTAAAATTTCTTTCAATATTAAAAATGTTTTTCAATATTTTTGTTTTTTCTAAAAATATTCTTATAATTTCTCTGCAAACCCTGCCAACACATTAGGACCTGAAACATAAATAATACTAGCCACAAAATTTAATTTAAGGTGCTTTAAAACTAAGAGTTTACGTAGAAACGAACAAATGGACATATTGAACATAAATTTTTTACAGTAAATACTACATTTTCTGTTAACTTTATATATCTTTTAAGGCTGTCATTATTTTAAACTCATTTAATTTTAGTTCCAGACAACTCTAAGAATTTATTTGGCGTCTCATTCATTCTTTGCAAGCTTCTTTACATTTAACTGAAAAAAGGATACATCTATTATACTTTTATAAAGTGTTTCATATTTAGATCATCATAGTGGGACTGCAAAGGATTGCTTTTTCAATGAAGAAAATATGTTTTACTTTTACAATATAAAAACAAAAATGCATTAAATTGATTTTACTTACTTAAATAACTACTGTTAAGATTCGCTTTTAGTGGCAAACCGATTTCACAGTTAATGTGAAATTGTTCGAACACCGTTTCATTTACCTTTCAAAGCATTTTCAGATTCCCCAGCATCGCCATGCGAATTTTGTATATTGCTCTTATTCTTAGTGAGTTTTGATAACATTCAACCAGAGCCTTACTTATTTTTGTATTTCAAGCTATCGCAATATCAAATATAAAATGCAAAAAGTGCGAATGGACCCCGCCGAAATACTATGAGCCCTTATGTGGAGTTGACAAAACATGTAACTTCAACGCTGCTAACAGAGAATTGTTGGATATGGAGATTTGTAGGCGTCAAAACACCCGCGGCGTGTTCCGTACGTATAGGTCATTTGTAATGCGGAAATAATTTAAAGTTTATCAATACATTTCAGCATTTATATATATTCGGTGGGGAGCATGTCCTCCCGGCAGAAAGGTGTGCCCCCCAACCAATATGGCAAATTCAAAAATTTACGAATTAAGAGAAAAATTAGAGAATAAAAAAGCTGTCACGAAAAAAAAACAAAAAAAAATAAAAACTACAAGAAAACCATAAAAATAAAAATTATATACTATTTACTACTGTGTATTCTGTATTTCGAATAAATTGTTTCAGAATTTCAAATTATTTTTTGGTTAAAAAATGAAGAATATATGCATTTTCCATGGGGAATAATTTTATAGAAAAACCAATGTAGCAAATTCAGTTCAGTACATAAAAAACATATATCGACTAAAAGAAAGCAAATTTTTTGTATTAAAAAAAAAGGGGGAAAATGTAAAAAATGCCTAAAAATGATATAGTATGATAATAATTTTAATTGAAACGGAAAGTTACCGATTATCGACGTATCACTGTGTTCTGATAGCCGAAAAAGCCGTTGTTTGTACGATGGGTCACATGCGAACCTTGAACGCACCTCCCCCGGCTCCTCACTCCCCCCTCCCTTCCATCGCCTGCACTGCACAGCTAAAACAACTCTTCCTCTTCACCGAAGCCACGTATCTGGCAGGGCTTGCAAATTAATCCGGCTCGTTAATGCCAATTGAAGCTGCCTAATCAGACGAGCAAGCGGACCGACAGGTGCCCTCTATTTGTTTGTACTTTTCCCACTTTTGTGCCGTAAATCCATCGAAGTTATATAAGTTATTATGCTTTCACACGCCTTTGGCGGCGATTATTAGGCAATAGGTAATTTAGATACGCACCTCGCACCTTCAGCAGCGCCCTCATAGAAGCAGCCATCTTATGTGTGTTGGAGGGTTGTGCGATTTGAAGCAGCTTTCGTTAATTAAACGCGTTTAATTTAATTTCGCGAACTCAGCCGAACAGAAGGTGACGCCGTGCGATCTGGCAACGCCGAGCTGCTAAAGAATTGGCGATGGGAGTACAACGGGGCTGCCATCTGGTTGGTAGTTTCTTTAGACGAAACTATCGTTTTAGAAAATGTTATGTTAAAAATATACAATTTTTTAAATTGAAATTTCATTAAGGCAATTAGTAATTGTTTTAAAAATTTTAATTGCCGTAGAACCTAAACAAAAAATCTACAGAATTTTATACAAAAATAAAGTTGGGAGATAATATAAATATATAATTTTTTTAGTTTAAAAGTTAGTAATTCCATGTTAATTTTAATATTTTCATTTAAATTAAAGCAAACAAAAATATGTATATTCCTTCTATTAATTAGCAGTATCAACTTTTAACTGTTAACATTTCCACAAGTGAGCGTTAGCCAACACTGGGTACCATTCGAATAAATGCCCCGAATTCCGCTTGAGCTGAACCTTTATTTTGAGAAATGAAAGAAAGGACAGGACAAGAGGTGCGTATGAACTATATAATAAAATAAAATATAAAATATATATTGCCTCTCGTTAGGCCGCTAACGCCTAAATGCTGCGGATGGCTTACAGATTTATCAACTAGTACAAATTACACGAAAAGCGCCTACGAATTTTCTCCATTCTCTACGTTTTAAAAACTTTTGCAAAGGCCAAAATGTTATACAAAATATACGTTTGTATTACGAGTTAATATTAATTTTTTGAACGGAGGGCTGAGTGGTGGGGTTGCAAAGTCTATCAGGTTTCTTTCGCTCTAAATGTCTAATTGAACTGGTTCTCCTCGGCCGGTGGGAGTTCCTCTAGCCCCGGATGATCGTGGACATCGGGTTCATTCTCATTGCCGCCGCGATTAAATGCATTCTCCTCGCCCTTCTTCAGACGCTGGTAGACCAAAATGGAGCGACCCGTGCGCGACTGACGATGCTGCAACAGAGACACGAGATTAGGTGACTGGGCGCCCACAGCCTGCGACCACTCGTTGGCCAGAGCCTGCCAGCCCTCCAGCCTGGTTACCTCTGCGTGCTCGATGCGATGGAGCAACCGGTAATTGCGCAGGAACACGCTGATATTCTCGGCCAATGGATCGAACAAAACCAAATGCGACGGCTGGGCGGTGAGCGGGTGTACGGGTATATTGGAGTTAATCCAGTGCACTGGATTCTCGAAGAAGCGGTCGGCCTCGTCCTTGTACTGCTCGCTCTTGTCAAGATTGGGTTCACAGGTCAGAAAGCGCATGGTTACGTTCTCGTGGATATGGCTGTGAATGTGGGAAATCAAAAAGATGCCTAGAATTTGTAAAATTTCAAAAACTTACCTGTAATACGGCGTCGAGTGGCAGGGCATAAGAAAAAGGATATTCGCTCGGTGCTCCCGCTCATCCCGGTAATCCTGGGCAATCTCCCTTAGCTTGGGCATCAGCTCTATGGGTCCCTTCTGGTGAACGGTGCTCAGATACCATGCCGGAATTATATTGCCCACCAAGATCACCAGGGCAGTGGTCCACAGTATAGTGCTGGAGGCGCGATAGCTCCATTTGGACAGAGCATCGGCCGCCACATATAGACACAGGGGCAGCAGGGGTGACACAAACCGGAACTCCTTGTGGTCCACAGCACTCAGTACCAGCAGAGTCAGGAAGATAGTGATCAAGAGCTGTTTGCTAACCGCAAATTTCTCCGACTTCTTCACGGTCTCCATCACGCCAAAGATGAAGGGCAAGGTGTTGATGCCCAGGACAGTTGGCAGGCCCACGGTGAAGTACCAGTACCAAGGGTGTGAGCCATAGAAGCTGCCGATGTTGTTGAAAATGTTGTACTTGAGGAACTCGTACGGCGTTACAATCAACCGACCATGCCAGTAAGTATCAATGGCCACGCCCAGGCCAGCAACGAGTAAACTGCAAAAATAATGTATGAAATAATCCCCAAAATAATATCTTTTTACCAGCAAACAACTCACCCGATGAGGACGAAACGCTTGAGTATTAATTCCACAACATTTTGACGGCTCTTTCGCAGATGATACAGGCTCAATGGAAGCCAAATCACCGCCGCCGTGGGACGCAGGAAGCAGCAGATGGCAGCTGGCCATAGGTAGCCAGTTCCCTCGCCAAACCATGGGAAATAGCTCAGGGCAATCGTGGTCAGTGAGGCCTCTAAGGTATTGGCCAGAGTTCGTGATCCCGTGTAGAACCAGAACCAGGGAACCAGAATCAAAAACAAAGCCCACTTGCGCTTGCCCGTCCACACGAAGAAGCGATAATCCGAGTAAGCGGTTAGGGTGGCCTGTAGAATCCTTGGCAGCAGCACTAGAAGCTGAGCGCTGTCTAGATGGAGGAGAGCCAGCAGCTTGTAGAGTCCGGCGATCAGCAGGGGGTAGACATAGCTGCGAATGCCCTGCACCCATTCCCAGGTCAGGTAGCCGTAGCTATGGAGGGGGGATATAGATATAAATATTTTTATCAGTAAAATCGCAAAAACAAATTTTAAAATTAATTATTGTTAATTGATGTTAGGAATACTTGTAGAAAAAAAAAGTAATGGAAAGATAATTATGTATGTATAAAGGTACAGTCCAAAGTACCCTGATATGGTTATTTTTAAAGAAAGCTGAATGAAACTTGGCAAATTGAAATTGAATTTCACTAGGTTTTGTTAAAACAGAAGCACTAGATAATATTAAATATTATCTATTATTAAAACATTAGTTTTTTCCCGGAAATAAAATCTCAAAAAAAGAATAACCTGTTCGTAGATACAGTTAATACCCTGTAATAGGTAGCCAAAAACCATGAAATACACCCCAAACGAAATCGAATAAATTACAAATTACAAATATTTATAGTTCAAAGGGTGACCGTTAGAGTCTGTACTCACCCAAATGTGATTTTGTGGGCCACCTCCAAACTCTGCCAGTATTCATCCGGAACGTAGTATGTCTGGACCACGAAAACGGAGGCCAAGCGCACGGCCAGAATCAGCAAAAACACGTACAGCAGCCTCATCGCTGCGTGGGTCCCGAAAAAAAGCAGAAGCCACAAGAGCAGTTCCAAAATTAGTCAGCCAGAAAAACCGGATGAACTTGTGGTCACCTGCAAAAAAAGTGTATTTTCAGCGCGAATCCAGTTAATTTATGGGCTGCCTAGTGAGCCGGTCCTAACCTTAAATAGTTGCGTGTAGAGTGGAGTTTGGCTAACCGGACGGAATCGCTACAAATTCCGGAATTTAGCCACGAAAACGAAACACTTTTGGCGGCGGCCTAAAAATAACGCGAACAGAGGACCAAAGCAAAAACAGAAAACAGTGTGGCCGTACCAGGAAAGGGTTCTTGTTATCGAATAATATCGGTCAGGGATGGAAGCAACGAATTTGAAATATTTAAT
>JAEIII010020357.1:0-32114 GCA_018905755.1 Drosophila ohnishii | reverse complement strand
TGTCTTTATTGAATCGTAGGTAAATCGGTACTAAAACAAAGAAGAAACTAAACCTAGGGAAAGCGGATTGGAAGCTCTAGGGACTGGAAGCTGGAGGAAGAGGGAGAGAAAAGGACAGTGTACGGGATCACACTGCCTCCCGAAATTAAACGCCTTTCTGGCGTGAACAGATCTAAATCAACTTAATAGCTGCAAGTCAAACGTACTTAAATCTATCATACCCTTGAACTTATCGAGTACCTGGTACATAAAAAGGAAAAGCGTATAGTGAAGTGTTGCCAGGCGAACGAAAGCGGGCGGATAACGAAGCAACCCTTAACGCCAATGCCACCCCGCTCCACCCCCTAATTTCACCCACATGCAATCGTTTGTTGTTGTTCTTGTTTGCGTTGTTGTTGATGTTGTGTTGTTTATCATGTGTTGGCCAAATAGTTCAATCTGGCTGCGACTCATCATTAGAAGTTTCCCGTTTAAGGGATGGTGGAAGCCTTGTGCTTTAACATTTGATTTACTCCTGCTTTTCCCTTTTTGTTTTTTCTTGTGCAGAAACCATTTCGTATATCTCGTAATTATTCGGCCTTACATGTGAGAGAATTTATCACGAAAATTCTTCCATTATAATTGCAGTGCTCCGTTTAGGGGATGCGATTTTGATGATAAAAACTACAGATTTTCTCCTCATACATCACCCTTGAGTTTGGTACTTTTGGGATTTACGACGCTGTGATGCTGACTCGGGTTGCCTACTTTCCGGTTGCCACAGAAACCGAGCGAAACAATCAACAAATGGAGCCGCAAAAAGCTCAGCCGTAAATGGTAATTCGCTTCTTGCCAAGTTTTGCCGGCAAATGAAATCTCATTTTTCCTCGCCTCCTCTTCGGTTTTACTTGGCCTTTGTTCCGGCAATGCGACGAAAGTTTTTCTTTTTTTTTTGTTATTTTGGGGATACATATACTCTTGTGGCATAGAAGAGGAAACACACCACCGGTTCGCGGGTTGACTTGCTCGAAAAAATGGGGATGCTCCTCGCCGTTGCCCTCTCCCCTTTGCATTTTCACGTTTTCCCAATTTCCCAGAGCCCTTGCCACCACAGCTCAGCTCAATAAATTCGCCGTCACGTTAGTGTAAAGTTTTCCCTTCCGCGACTGAATCGTGTTCATTAGGCGGCGCCACGCCTCGCCGAAAGCCGCCGCCTCCTTGGGATGTCGCATAGCCGGATTCAAAGCCCTGAATAAACGCTGGGAAATTGCAACTTTGATAAGCCGAAAATGTAATGCCCTAAAAAAAGGGGTTTTCTAAAACAAATTTTAATTAAATGAAATTTAAGTAAAAATATTTTAATGTAAAATATTGTTCCAGCATCTGTTTAAAAAATTTAAACGTAACAAAACGGCTTTAAAATTTAGATACCCTAAAAAAAACAAGTGTAGCTGGAAAAGTGCATGCAGGGCAGAATTGCTGTGTGCTGCCCACGTTCAGTTCAATTCTCCGAGCTTCCCTTTTCTACTGTGACCCCCAAAACGCACCGAGGTAGATGGGTAAGACCACCGCACAACCCCTGCTAACTGAGTTACTCAACACCATTTCCCCCCATTGTCCCAGTCCGGCCATTGAGTATTTGCTGTCGCATGCAAATTTACTGGCCGCACTTGTGACTTGTCATGTGCCACACAATCACCACCCCATCCACACCCTCGTCCATATTGATCCCATATGTGTGCGATTGGACGAGCGTCTGGGGGAAAAGTCCCCCCAATTTCAACTGGTGGAACATGCCCAGAAGATGGCCACAAGTGTTTGCCAGACTTGGTTGCTGCAATGGGGTCGGGGCGCTGCACTGCAGGGCCGATCGAAAGGCGGCGGTTAAATAATCGCTGTTTATGAAACAATCAATAAATTTAAGCTGTTACTGCCGCCATTCCTCCGGAGCAAACACTTGGCCAAGAGTCAGGAGAGGGTGCCGCTGGGGAAGGGATGTAATCGAGGCCTGTAATTGTGCCATTAAGGGCTTGTTGGTAGCGTACGCTGTGGCTTCTAAAGGGGAACATCAGAATATTAAATGACTGAAATATGATTTTCTATTGATTTCTAATTAAAAATTTAATTCTAAATTAATTCTGTATTTAATACTTAAGAAACCAGCAATAAATAGTATTTAATTAGTTTCTATTATTAAAATGTGACACAGTTTATAACGCCACCTTCAAATAAGATGAAAACCTTGAACTAGACTTTTAGAAAGGTATATGTGTTGGGGCTCCAATCGCATCATTTGGCAATCGCCAAAAGCTAGCGATAAGGCTTAATTGGGATCAGCACCTGGAGCACCCTGATCCCTGGCTATCAGTGAGCTTGGAAGCCTCTAAATACGGCTTCACCGGTTGGCGGATCTTCAGTTCGCCACTGAAGATGGCACGTTCAAAGTTAATACAGTGGATTACCTGCGTGGGGCTGCTGCTCTGGACAGGAGTGGAGGCACAATGGGTGGTTCCTGCTCCCCTGCCAACATCCAATGTTAACAAGGAGATCCTGGACACTCTGCTGGGTTACATGGATAACCGGGTGGATCCTTGTCAGGATTTCCAGAAGTACGTTGGCGGCAATTACGAGGAGAAACATTCGGCGGACGTATACAGCGAGATCCAGGGTGAGATCGAACAGAAGGTAAACGAACGTTTCCTGTCCACCTTCCAGAAGCTCAACGACAGCGTTCTCATGGACGAAAACGGCGTGGAGGCCAAGTTGCTCCGCTTCTACCAGACCTGTCGCACGGCAACTCCTGAGACTCGCTCGGAGAAACACTACCTGGAGCTGGTGCCCCCCGATGCGGGTCTCACCTGGCCACAGTTTGCCAGCAGCCCCAGCGCCTGGCCCAAAACCAAGTTCCAGTGGATGACGACACTCGCCCGATTGCGTCGCTATGGCTTCGATAACCTGCTGGTCAAGGTGAATGTCAGGCTGGACTTCGTCGATAGCAGCAAGTATATGGTGACCATAGATAGGCCCACCTTCGACAGCTCTTCGGAAAGACTCAAGGGCCTGGTGGCCACCAAGAAGCTGCTGATCAAGTTGGGCGTTTCCCGTACACGAGCCATGTCCTTGGCCAGGCATATCCGGAAGCTGGAGTCGGAAGTTAGGCAGCTAGCCGAGGTAGACGACGAGCCCAACGACGATCTGACCCTGCGCGAGCTGGAGAGCCAAAACGGATTCCCCTGGAGGCAGTACCTGCAGATCGTCTTCGGTCGCACCTTCCCCGACAGCTTCGAGGTGCAGATCCTGAATGTGGACTACTTTGTGGAGCTGAAGAAGGTGCTGCGTCGGTACGATGCCGAGATAGTTGCCTCCTACATAATGGTTCGGTTCGCCAAGTTCATGGAGTTCACCAGCGAGAGCGACGAGGAGAATGATGCCGTCGAGTGCCTCAAGGATGTGCGTGTCCACATGAACCTCGGCACCAATTTCCTGTACGAGAGCCAGTACTTTGCCCCGGAGCAATTGACTCGGATCGAGACCGAGATCCAGGATATGTTCAATGCTCTGCGAACCCAGCTTCTGGCCAGGATCGAGGCCAATCGCCTGAAGCTCACTCTGCGGCAGCGGACGCTGCTGAAGCTCAAGCTGCAAGCCACAAAGCTCAACGTGGGCAACATGCCTAAGAACCAGGATCACCGTAGCTTCGTGACCAACTACTACAGAGATCTCCAGCTTCCCATTGGACAGGACTACGCCGCTGCCCAGCTCAAGGTCCTGGAGGTGCGCACACGCCGTCTCCTGGAGCTGCTGGATAGGCCGGCGGCCAAGGGTAACGCTTACTACTTCCAAGAGGACAGCATCCCTGAGATCAATTCGGAGCCCCAGTTCCTGCCGAGAGAAAACACCATTATCCTGCCCTACGACATCCTGCAAAAGCCGTTCTACGATCTCGAGAGCCACGATGTGTTCAAAATGAGTCTTCTGGGATGGGTAATTGCCCAGCAGCTGATGGAGCCCCTCCAAATGCCGGGCCTGATCTACGACGCCGAGGGAAGCCCAAACGACAAGTTTACAAACTTCTATGAAAACTACAACTACGTCCAGGCCCTGAGCTGTCTCAAGAGCAATGCCACGGACTACGTGGAACAAAGATCGGCCGACGTTACGGCTCTGAAGCTAATCTACGAGGCCTACTTCGGTGTGGGTTCCAAGTACAGCCAGGTGCAGCCCAGCTTTACCCGGATTCCTCTGCAGCAGCTGTTCTTCCTTAACATGGCCCAGAACCTGATCGGTGATGAGGAGTTTGTGACCTTTGCTAATCAGGAAAGTGACAAGGTGCGCCTGCACCATTCGGTGGCAAACCTGCTGGCCTTTGGACAGGCCTTCAACTGCCCCCTGCCCACTGTCCTTAACCCTTATGTCAAGTGTGATGTCTGGTAAACACAAAAACTGTTTTGAAAATAATTGAAATAAATGAATTTATTGAATATTTTTGTTTGCTTTTGGGACGGTGGTTTGTTTTAAATATAGAAAAAATATTTCTGGTTTGTTTTTATTGATGAGTTTTCTGTGTTTATATTAAACCAAACACAAGTAGTTATCAGTTGTTCTGATTTAGCAACAAACAAATGTTTTGAACCCCAACGTTATAATCAGTAATCCACGCAGCTTGGGTCAGCCTGAAAATATTAATGGTATTAAGTAAAGTCCACCACAAAACAGCTTGTTTTATGATTTCAAAATGTCTATGGAAGGCAATTAAAATAACAGAAGTCCAGTCCTTTTGTTTGCATCCTCAATTTGAGGCATTCGCCATAATTTAATTAATTGGCAGACCGTGTTCGAGGGCCACTTGCAGGCTTGTAGCTGGCGCAAATAATGCAAATCGAATGGGTTCAACTCAAGATCCTGACGAGGAGAGGAGTCTTGGGACCGGGATGTTGGAGTGGCCCTGCAATCGATGTGAATGTAAATGGCATTGGGATCAACTGAAGCGGATCAAATACGGTGGCGAACTAATTGTGCAGAAATCGAGTTAAGCTGAGCCAAGCAGTTCTCTTTTCTCCTGAGGGGAAAACGCAATTAGGGGAGGCCCCACGAAACTGAGATGCCCTTACTTTAAAATTAAAAAGAAAACACTTTAATTAAAGTGTCTTTTATTATACAAATTCATAATTAAAATTAAAATTTTCAAGACTTTAAAAGAAATCTCCCACAGTTGAATAGATATTTTCTGTTAATGTCATAATTGTGTCTATCTGTGTCTTTGGTTATTTGCCACATGACCTGATGCAAATGCAGCAATATCCAGGCATTACTAGGATATATATATAGCACCCTCAGCGACCCCTTGTGGGCCAGGGTGGGCTACATGGCACAGTTGAAATAAAACCAGATGCATGCGGCTTGGCAAGGCTTCAAGTGCCTCAACAAGTACGAGTGTTGTGTTTTAAGGGGCCCGTGGGCAATATTTTCCATTTCCATTTAATTACGCGCCCAGTGGGAGGCTGCTGTGCTGGGCGAGAAGCGGGGAAAGTGGGAAAAAGCTTGAGGGATCCTTGTGTCCTTTGTAGTTGCATTTAATTGTGTTTCGCCAGCGCCATTTCGCAACAATAAATTGTTGCTTGCCCGACGTTCTGACGGGTTGACGGGTTGACGGGTTGACTTGGCTCGCTCGCTTGTCAGTTTCCCATTTTCCATTTTCCATTTGCCACAGTTGCACTCCTCCAGTCCGCTCCGTCTTCCGCCATCCGTCCGGTGGGGTCTGTTCCTGTTCCCAGCCTGCTCCCAGCCTGCTCCCACTTTCTGGCTGAGTTTGAAGTTGCCTGACCCAAAAACACATTTCATTTCTATGTATCCCTTTACTTTCACTCATCCGCCCAGGCAGGCACACCAGCAAAAAATATAGAAGAAAAAATTGTAGAAGGGACCGAGCTCGGTGCCACACTTTGGCATGCAGCGCAAGGCTCTTGCCGCTTCAATTGTTTCTTGTGGACCCATTTTATCTCGCTGATGCAGTCCGGGATAGGCAGGATTTCTTTATTTGAGTCAAGCCCCGCCTCGAGTGCTCTGCTAGGCCTATGTGTGTGCGTCGTGTGTGAGCCCATTCAGCCTGCAATCAACCCAACGCATCCTGCAATTATCAACATCAGCCGCCACCGTTGCCATCGAGGCTCCTACGTTAACCCTTACGTGGCTGTCTGTCTCAGAGGGTACCCCATGGCGAAATTTCTCAATGCTGAAGGCATCTCTTAAAGAAGCCGTACTTTATTTCATGGGTTTTGTTATAAAAAAGTTTCATTGCGAAGTTTTGTAAGTTTGCAATTAAAACACTCGATGGAATTGGAAATTGACTTAACCGAAAAATAATTAATTTAAAATTTTATTTACAAGTTTTTTATTTAAAAAAATAATAATAATAACTAAGCTAAAAAAGCATTAATTTTAAATCATACAGCTTTTCTGCATTCAGAATTCAAAGCATTTAAAAATATAAATTGCTGAAGCCTCTTGATATTTACTGAATATATGTACTTAGCTTACTAAAACAAACTTTTGGCCAATAAAAAACGGTAATATGTATGATAATACATGGTTTTACCTTCACCAGTTCACCTAAGAACTAAAATTCCTTTCTATAATCACCACATGGCGGTTAAGCTGACTTACATGAAAGGTAAACACCGGGGCGGGTGCCGTGGGTGAGTCAAGTGGTTACTCCACTTTATGCATCCTTAATTGCTCGCCTGGCGGTTGGGACACGAGCACACGTCCACGTCCTGTTCCCGTGACACTGATTTAACCAAGAAATGGTAGGAGTGACTGAGAGAGAGGTGAGAATTGGGGTGCAAGTGGAGTCCTTTCCAAAGGCGAAGGCAACTGGCGCTATCTTGTGGCCCACTTTGGCCCACGGCATGCCCAAGTGGCCACGATTTGTCGCTCGTGGCTTGATATCGATGACATCCTCCAAAAGGATATGTGAAGGATAGAGGTCGATAAGCCATTAATGAGTACTTTTGAATTTAATTTTCAATTTTCATATTAATTATTTAAAGCATGAAAATAATTTAAGTAAATTTAAGAAATTGAATATAGAAAAAGTGCAATTATTCTTAATATTCCATTCATCCGTTATTCAACAACAGCAGAAGCAATCTTCGATAGTCTGAATTGCAGGATTTAGTACATTTTCATAACTTCCCTCCGCTTCGCCAGCTATCACAATGGATTTCCCAGACAAACCCTTCATTGGCGGAGACACATTACGGCAATCGATGGCCTCCGGGGACCGTTTTCATCCGCCGCCAAACTCCGGAGAAGCGTAAAATTTTGTGAAAATCGGTGGCAGCTTAAAGAGCACTTGGGAATATTTGTGCCATAGCCGCGGCCACCAGCGGCCCGACCCCCGCCGGCCTGTCTATCTGGCGGTGGCCTCTTTGCCAGCCAGAGCACGGTGCCGGATCCGGTGGACATCTGTCAAAGCGGAAAATTCCGCCAACTTGGCTGCAGGCTGGCGAGGGAGGAGAGCCAAGAGGAATGCGAAGGCATCTCGAAAATTGTGCCCAGCATGAATGGGCAACAGGGAGGGGTAAGTGGGAGAAGCAAAGTGGGATGGATGCTGACATTCATTTACTTTGCTTTTGCTGGCGGCCTGGCCAACGGGGCGTATGAGGTACGACTGCAAGACGTGGCATTTTTAATGCTTTTGTTTTGCATTCGGCTTAATTAAGAAAACAACTTGATGCATAAATCCCAGAGGGGCGCCCAAAATTGGCCAGGAGGCTGGGGGGAGTTTAAATTGCGCGGAGCGTCGGATTATGCTCAAGTGCAATTATGCACTTTTCCCCCGTGTACTTTGATCATTTATGGGATTCTTGATTCAAGAGCGTTAATTAAGAATATTTTTGTTTTTTGTTCGCAAATTGCAATGCAGCCCAGAGAATTATCGTGGTTCCAGGAGACTTACCAAAGGTGACGCCATTCGTCTGCTTCTCCTTGTCTTTGTCCTTATCCTTGTCGCTCTTTTCGCCGCCCAACGGCTCCAGCTCGATGCCATCCGTGGTGGCCACTTTGTAATCGCGCTTCGACATATTGCCACAGCAGAAGCCACAACATAACATTCGTCCAATTTTGTAGGCTTGCGGTTTAAGGGGCGCCGTCTTGGATTCCTTGCCGCGGGGCACTCTCCGGGATTCCTTGGGAAGTGGGCACTGGGTGCTGGGTGCTGGACTGATCCTTGGGGTTAAGGGAGTCGGGGCTAATCCACCTGAGTTGTACCCGAGCTCTGTCTAGAGATATGTTTGTCCCAAAAAAAGGGTCGTTACAAAAGATTTATCGTTTCGATTGTTGCTCTACGAGTGTGTGTAGAAGACTAGAAAGGTCGGTGAGTAGTTGATTGTTGTGTTTGCTTTCGATATTGTTCATAAATTGGTCCAGTTTCTGGTGTGGTTCTCCTGGAATAAAAATTAGAAAATAATTTGTGCATTATATATTTAAGATATTAAAGATATTAAAGTCTAAATAGTCATAAGTACAAGTTGAAAGCAAAATCAATTTGCATTTGAAAGCTTGCAGTTAAGTATGTCAAGCTAGCATTATGATCAAACTCTGCAAATAATACAAAGAACCTGCCAAGAAGTAATAACAATCTTGCCCAGGGAATCCCCATCCATCCTTCGGTTTGGCTGCACAAAATTAATAAGAAATGGGATACATATATATTTGAAATGTTGCCAGGTCTCAGGATTCTTCTGGTTATTGTTAGACTGCAACTTCCTGTGTCGAAGGAGGAGCAGGAGAGAAGCCTGCCACTGATGTCGCCACTTGTGGGCGTCGGTTGTCGCTGCCAGAGACATTGTTGCAGGCAAACAAAAACGAAACTTTAATAAAAGCACTCGGACTCCATTCCTCCTGCACTCCAGCGGGCTTTGTGGCCCAGCAGAAGGAGCAGTAGTATAAGAAGAGAAGCAGGGACCTGCAACAATGACAGTGTCGTGAGCTAAAAAGCATTCGATAGCCTTAGGGCCACGAATGCAAATGCACATCAAATGTGTAAGGTGGCCCCAGAGGTGGGACGGGAGATGTGTCCCGTGTCCCATGGGAGCTCAGTCGACAGTAATTGCGAGAGGCACCAGGCAAAGCACAAAGCACAAAGCTCAAAGCAACCCAAGGAACCATCTCCTGGTCAGGGACTCTTCATCGGTCTCCGCCTCCCAGAAGGCAAGTATCGAAGAGGTGTGCCAGGCAGTTCAATGCTCGAGCAGCTCACACTGGCAAGAAATTCTACGGAAATTCTTAAAAGAAATAAAAACAAAATATATTTTAAATATTTTGTATAGTTTCATTACCCATAATTGTAATGGTTTTAGATTTAAAATAAAATTTGTAAAAGACATTTTAAGCTTAGTTTCTGTCAGTATATCCTTTTCTTCCGTGCTGCTTCCATCCCAGAAGACTGAGGATTAGGACCCAGTTAAATCGAGCAGGGAAAACGCGGATGCGAATGCGGATCCGGGGTCGAGCGATGGCCACTCCATTTGATGGGGCGGCACTTGAAACAAAAGTCGAGGCGGGCCATGGCAATTGTGTTTGCTGTTGGTAAAACACACAGCGTAATAAAGAACTATGGGAAAGGCGAAATGCGAACTGGGGAACTGGGAACTGGGAACTGGGAACCGGTAGCTAAGAGCTGAGAGCTGGACGGGCCATAAACCTTTCAGCCATTTGAACCACTTCCAACCCATCACTGCCCACAAAACGCTCCACCATTAGCCATTCTCCGCTGCGAGGGGCTGGGCCAACTCAAAAATAAACATGGCGCAACAAAGTAAAGCACAAAGGACGAAAAACAAAAGGCAAAAAAGCCAAAATGAATAGAGCAAACAGAGGAATACATATGTAAACCTACGCCAAGTAATGTGGCGATTTTGTAATACCCTGAATTATGTCACACAAAACCTGAGATAACAGAGGGCAAACCAAGGTTTCTTGTGATAGGATAACTTTAGCTATTAGCATTATATGATCTTTGTTTTGCTTCCGCCAAAGTTACTTGAATAGTATATTATATGGTCCATTAGGTTGCCCGGAAGTTGAAAACAAAAACAGGATGATAGTTACTTGGGAATATTGAATGGACCTTCATTATTTTGTTTCTTTAACTTAGTGGATACATTAACCCATTAGTTGACCTCATAAAGGTTATTTGTGTAGGTCATTAGATATTAATATAATGACATTTTATATTGCCCTAATTAACACATTATGGATAATGATGTGCGGTAGGCACTGCTGAATAATTAAAGCACTCGTCCAAAAATAGTCAATACGAGGAATTTATAAATAATAAATGTCTTTATGAGTACTTTACATTTAATAATATATGGTATATTATCTAGTATTGATTTGATAATAATTTTATTCCTTTCGAAGATTTTTCTTAATCACTTGTATATTTAAACTTACACTTCATTAGTAAGTACTTTTAAGTGAATTAAAACCTACAATGTATCAAACATCCTCAAATTAAAGGGTATACCCGGAAGGGGGCAAGTTTGGCTTGTTGGCTTGGCCATAAAGTGGTCGGGATTAATGGCAAAATGGCGTCAGTTTGTTTTGTGATTTCTTTTTTGCTTGTTGCGCCCGCTGCATACAAAGTAGCCGAAAAGGAGCGGCCAGCGATAGGACACTCGGACACGCCGTGTATGTATTCTGGCCAAGAGGACAATGCAGCCAAAAATAGCCGGCCATGTGTCTGTTTGTGTGCGAGTATTGCGTATGCGACACGTGTGCAAATTGTGCCCCAATGTGTCGTTTGTTACGTTTTACGTTACTTCCGGTCTGTCGCACGGGGCTCTAAATATAAATATAAAAAAAAAATGGCAAATGGCCAAGCGGATTTATGTATGCTGCTTCCTACCCTCACTCCGCCACCAGCAGCAGCCCTTGGATGCAGCTGCGATTGTGCAGCTTTTGTGAAAAGCTTTTTGGGAGAATATCTCGACGCATTATTAATTTCGCACGAGCATATGCAAGGCAATTGAAGGTCATTTGGGCAGGGGTTGTGGTGTGGCCAGGCCCCCAGCATTCGATTGCTGACTGAAGCAATCAGAGCTGAATTGAGGGCCCTCCGAGTCCCATTTGAAGCAATCCCTGGGCCAAGGCCATTGGCTCAGTGGACGTTAGACGAAGGACGGCGGTCAGGTACGCACAGAGAGCAACCTCTTTGCAGGTGTCACGTTTTATTTTTAGCACCAGCAGGTTCTGGCTAGTTCTATGCGATCTTCCAGCTCATAAGCAGTACATATCCCGGGGCCAGGGCTTCAATATTTAATGCCCACAATCAGACTGAATAATTGATGGGGAGACACATGTACAGCCGGAAGGAGTTGGAGCCAGGAGCTGTGTGTTTGCTGCTGGTTTTTGTGTCTGGCGCACGGCAATTAACTTGTTTAAGCCACAAGGTAAACATGACAAACACATTTGTCAGAGTCAGCGTCAGCGTCACTGTCAATGCCAACGGATGGCTGGTTGGTTGGACGAATGGAGGTTGAGATGGGTGCCCGGGGGTATTAACAAATAGCTTCGAGGGCACCAGGATGTGTCTACAATGCAGCAGTGCAAACAACAGGAGTCAGAGCGTGTTTTTACCTAGAGCAGATGCATCCAGCCGGGTGTATCCTTCGGTCTGTTTGGGCGCCAAATAGACAAGCACTTGTATACTATATGTACTAGAAATATGGTATGATTTCCGTTTCCGTTTCACTTGGCTTTTCACTCGGCACAACACACACACAAGGAGCGGCGGACACGGATTTCGGATACGGGGGAAAACAAATTGGAAAACAAACGGAGTTCAATAACAATGCGTTTCATGCGATTGAAGGGGACTTTTGGTTTTTCTTCGGTGTACAGAGCAAGCGCGAACAAAATGCGTCCATCAAGCACGAAGGATAAACTCTTTCTGATTGAAAAGAAAGCGACTGTCGAGAAAAGTCCTTTCAGCTGACCAAGAGAGGCGGAAAGCTTTTCCTTCGCAGCTTTCCTCTCTCTCTATCTCTCTTGTGTGAGACTCTCCTGCTGTGTCAGAATTTGTGCAGTGAAATTCCAAGGGAAACTGCTCAAGGATAAGGGAGAGAACAGCGGGAGAAACTCCGGAGAGGGCAGACCAAAGCCGGTGGCAGGAGGCAGCGGCAACTATTCCACACACCCCGCAGCACTGGCTGCGCCACCCTAAGCCACCCCCCGCAAACGGGAAAAACTCCACAGCAGCATCCGCTCTCGTCCTGTCAATATAAACAACCATTTGGGATCTGTTTCCAACTCTATGTGAGTGCGCTATATGCTAGATAAACAAAATATTAGGGGTGTGTAATGAATGCTTGAGGGTTTTTGGAAGTTGCTCCCGCCGCTCTACTTGGTGCTCTAGATGGTAAGTTTACGGTCTTTAAAACGGCGTGCCAATACACTTATTTTTATTTATTCTAAAAGGTTTTTTTTTCAAAGGATTTTCTTAACTAACAGACTGGAATAAGTTCTTTATAAATAAAAATAATCTTGAATACATTCAATTAATTACGAAAAGATTAAATATAAATACCATTTGAAAACATAACAGCATTACAATTTTGCTACAATAATTAGGCTTTCACCTCCAGATCGATCATTTCATTGCCCTCCATATCCTGGTTTTTTGGCGTGTCCTCCGGATCCAGCAGATCGCCATCAAAACTATGGAGGAATTTCATAGGTTAAACTTTGAAATAAATCTCTGGCAATGCTACTCACAATAGCTTGATAAGACGGGCCTCAACGTTTAGCTCCTCGGCACACTTGATGTATAATATTTTGAAGGGATCCTTCTTTTTCATGGCCACCACCAGGGGCTGCTTCCATTTGGCCGCTTGCACTTTTAGTTGGAATTTTCTGGGCTTCTTTGAAAGGTCTTCTTGATGGTTGTCGACTTTGGAACTGGTTTTATTGCCCGACTTTGTGGCATGGCCACCTGAAACAGCAACGTATTATAAACACACAACTTTCAATAATAAGTAAAAGATGCACTCACTTAATGTGTGAAAGCTTTTGAGACCAATGCTGTGAGGCGTGTCATCGGGTCCTATGAACTTGTAGTACATGTCCATGGACACATTATCCTCATGCACTCCATTGCGCTCGGCCACCTCCTTGAACATGTGCTTGAACTTCTGATGCTGGCGCAGCTTGTAAACCTGAATCTCGCCAAGCCTGGAGGAATAAGAAGGGGAATGGACCCAACACATCAAGGAGACAGTGAGGAGGAGAGCTTACCAGGACAAGGCAACTTCTATTGTAGGATTGTCGGCATCAAAGGCATCACTGGCCGCTTCTACGGCTGCAGGGGCTTGGCCTTCGTCATCCGAGTCAAGGTTAACCTAGGTGACACAAACATTATTTCGGTTCTGGACGACACGAGCCCTGCGACTTACGAATCCCTCTACGCGTGGAGAAACCGCTGATACCAAATCAATGCTGTCCAGTACCTTGGATCTGGCTGCTATTTCGGCTATTTGATTGCGCCTGGTGGCGTGGCTAAAGCTCTGCAATATAGGCGTAATGTAAGGACTTGGTCCTGTAATTGGAGACGGGGACTAACTTACAGCCACAATACTGTTTAAGGAGGAAACAACAGCTGATGATACATCTTTCACAGTGCCGCCTGTAGCAGGCACCGCATTTTTTTTGGACCGAGTATTCCGCTTTTTGGGCTGCACGACTGGAACAACTGTTTCCACTGGATCTGGACATACTTCCTGCTTGCTCAGTGAGGAGCGCGTGCGTCTGGCCACAGGCGTGCTGTCTTCCGGAATCAACGAAGCGACATCGGTCTTAGCCTGCTTCTGATCCATTTCCAGGATCAACTGGGAGACAGGCGACAGTGGCCGTGCTGAGTCCAGCTGCCCCTCGGCAGGTTCCGGAGGCACTTGTTCATCCTTTTGGATATCTTCTTTCTTTTTACTTTTCTGTACATTTATTTGGGGCTCCGCCACCGCCTTGGTTTTTCTAACTCTACTCGTTTTCTTGGTGCTGGTTTCTAGGAAGTCGTAGTCCGCCTCCTTGGAGAAGGAGTCGTCGCAAGGATTATCAAAGGTAGCAAGGGGCAAAGCTGCAGGAGAAGTATTTACTTAAATCGTTGGACATCATGTTGTTTAAAACTCACCATCCATAGGAGCCCGCTTGCAGGCGGCACTGAATATATCAAAGTCATCGTCAGACATATTGTTGGGGAGCCGAAGGTTGGAATTTACTTAACGTAGAAACTTAATAAATAAAAATTATCGCGCCAACTAACAACAAAAAGATGCCGGCGACCCCAATCAGCTGTTTGTCGTTGAAGCTGATGCGAGGTAAATCTGGCAACGCCGCGCCCAGGTGTGAATATCTTTTGGCGGTGGAGCGGGGGCGCCAGCAAAAACTATCACCAGACCAAAACTAAGCAAAACACATCCGAAAATCTTTAACGTGGTTTCTACAATACTCTGTTAAAAGAAGTAAACATTTTTAGATTTATTGTTTTATTCGATAGAGTTGCCACAGTTAACAACTCTAGCTGTCAGCTGTTTGGCTAGTGTTGTCAAGCGCCACGCAGCTAAAAGTAATTCTCATTTCACCTTCCGTCGCTGTCAAGAAGAAAATGCTAATTATTTGTTACAAGCCGTTGTAATTTCCTAAAAACCCAGTATCCACGCGACAGGAGGCTTCTCCAACGTGTCCGTGTGCGTGCCTGGGCGCCGCCGTGCGTGTGTGAGCCTGCAAGTGCCACTGTATGTGTATGGCTACCTGGTGTGCAAAGTAAACTAAAAAAAAAAGTAAGAAAGGTCGACGGAGCTGCCTCAGCTGCCTGCGTGCCATTTTTCTTTCTTCTTCGCGGTTGGAAAGTGAGAGACTGCTGCGGAGCCATGAACTCCACTAGCAATCTGGCGGACGTGGTGCGGCACTACCAGCGCAGCATTGAGAAGCACAGCGACAACGAAAAGCGGGTGAGATGCAACGCCTGCTTCTTCCTGCCTCCGTTCTTAAGTTTCCTCATCCTTTCCACCTCTTCCCTGTCTTCTACTCTTTCTTGTTTCTGTTCTATTCATCCTTTTAGTTTATTTCACCCATAGCTATCTCTCTTAACTGTTATTTAAATATTTAAGCCAAATTAAATAAATTATTGAATGCTACGCGCTAGTTAGGCACTGCATTTCAAGGTCGGAGGCCGACAAAAAAACCGCCCTTAGGTCAAGAGCCAGACAAAATACATACATACATACATAGGAATGAAAAGGATGTGTACAATTTGTTTTGTTTTTTTAAAAACATACTGAAAAGAGCTAAAGGAGTCACTATGTTTTTAAATTTATTGTCAAAACATTTCAGCTTAAAACACATAACATGTGTGTTTAAGGATCAATTATCTCTAAACTCACCTTATTTCTATAATTTAAACCTAACGTATGTTTTTGGTCGACATTTACATAATTCCAAAAAAAATTTAAAAAATAAAACTTGGTCAAAACAATGATGAAATCGTCCAGGGATCTGGGATGTAATTTAAGAATAATAAAAAACAAATGTAATTCCCTTCCACGAATAAATCTCCAAGAGAACAATTCTGTGTTCAGTAAGAATTTAAATTACATTTCTAATAAAAAAAAGTAAAAACAACCAACTTTTTCAGAAAAGAAAGAGGTATCTTCTGACCATTATTGCGATTTTTCTCCCCTTACAAAATATTGCGAAATTAACACTTGGCAAAAAAAAAAGTACTGTCAGCAAGGTCACTCATGAAAAATAGTTTGCTTTCTATTAACCTCACAATCTCACGTTCTGTCCCATCTGCTTGAGATCGCCCCCTAACCAGCCCGTCTTTTTGGCCACCTCCACAGCTGGTGCATTGCATGAACAAGCTGTTCAACCTGCCCATCAAATTCGAGCACCTGCAGGAGACCGGCATTGGCAAGACCGTTAATGCCCTGCGCAAGTTCAATGGGGAAGTGGGCCAGTCGGCCAAAACGCTCATCACGAAATGGAAAGCCATGGTGACCGCAGAAGAGGGTTCTACAGAGGTCCCGATAGCGGCTAGCAGTCAGGAAGAGGACTCCGGCAAGTCAAATGGTCGAAGATCCAGCGACGAGGATCTTGACCAGGAGAACAAGGGCAGTAACTCGTCCAGTGGCGAGGAGCGACAAGCTGCCGAGCACAGATCAAGGCAAGAAGAACGAAGTGACAAGAACTCCAGGCAGGAGCGGAGCGGAAGCAGTAAAAGTCACTCCAAGAGCTCTTCGGATCCGAATAGAAAGCACAAAAGCAGTCGCCATGACAAATCCAAGGAAAGGGACAAAGACAAGGAGGGCCACAAGGAAAAGAAGTCGAATGGCGAGCACAAGTCCAGGGATTCCAGTCAGTCAAACAGTACCAAGAGCAGCAAATCCGATGGACACAAAGGCGAGCACAGCAAATCCAAGCACGAAAAGGTGAGTATCTTGAAAATAAATGCATGCTTTTACTTAAAGGCCTCTGTCGCTCAGCAACAGGAAAAGCCGTCCAAGGACAAGTCAAGCAAACACCACAAGTCGTCTTCGAAGTCGTCCAAACGGTCACACAGCCCACACCGCGCCGATGAGGAGTCGAGCAAGGCAAAGATACCAAAAACAAAAGCGAAATCCGAGGAGGACTCCCCCGATGGCTTTGACTCGAGCATGGGGGCCAACTTTGACGACGTTCTCGGCATGCTTAACATGCCCATGAGCAGCAAGAAAAGCGCTAGCGGCAAGAGTAAGTCTGTCGCTAAGATGGCAGCCTCATCCTCATCCTCGTCAACTCCAGTCGCCCCGGCGGTACCCTCTAGAGACGCCTTCTTGAGCAGTCGACCGACCTCCACAAAAGTATTTTAAAAGATACCTTAACTCTTGAAATCCAATAAAAAAATGAAAACCCCTTAGAAACCCGAGTTACTAGCTCCATCGGCCAAACTGGAACCCTTGGATCCGAGCATTGCCTTGGAGCTGCCAACCATTTCTAACAATTACAAGCCCTTGCCCTTGAATCAGACCGTGATGGACGTGGTTTTCAACCAGGGCGGCACCCAGAGGTCCCAAACTTCCCGGTTCAATGAGTCAGAGGCCTTGGCTCAGGGCATTTCTTCGAAAACCATGCGGTATGTAAAAGATCTTTTTCATTCATAATACAAATTGTTCTATTTCATGATTGTTTTTTTATCTAGCACCAAGATCTACTCGGGCGTAAGAACTGGCCAACTCCTGCAGGTGCCCTCACTTTTCGATCTGTGCACGCGTATTCTCCAGAAAAACCTTGATGGTAAGAGCTTGCAAATAGCCAACCACTGGCAACTGAGTCATTCTTCAAAACAGAACGTCAAACAAAAACAAGAAACAAAGACATTTCTGTTCTGCAGATACTTCATTAAGCTTGAATTAAACAACTTAATTAAGCAAACTTTGCACTTCTCTTGTTTCAGCACTCGAATACACGGGTGGCGTGCCCTTTGAGATCCTTCGAACGGTTCTGGAACGTGCCACACCCCAGCAGCTGCTGAACATCGAGGAGTACAATCCCTATCTGATGGACGACAGTGACATCCTGTGGCAGCAGCATGTCCAGCGCCATTGTCGTAGTCAGCGCCGCGAGGAGATGGAAACGTGGCGCGAGATGTTTCTGGTAGAGTGTCTCTTGGCCATCTCTAAGATCCTTCTCTGAGTAAAAACCTCCTTTTTATACTTACAGCGCTGCCAAGAGGAGAAAGATCGTAAGCTTAGTAGCCTGGCCGAGAGTATCAAGGCATCACAGAAGATCAGCGAGGCACCCGTGCGCAAGACACAGCTGGCCTTTGTGGACTCCATGGTTAAGCCGCCGCGCAGCGTGATGCGCAAGCAGGAGCAATACGGCACCAAGTCAAAACTCATAGCCACTCCAGCCGCCCGAGTAGCCGCTTTGTCCAGCGTAACACCCAACGCCGCCAAGGTAGGCGATGCCCGTCTGCGTGTCTTGGCCGCCACCCGCGACACGGCACAAGTGGGTGAGTTGATCAAATCGATTATAAGAGTATCTTGAAACTATACAATATTTTCAAATAATTTATCTTCTCTCTCACAGCTGCCGCGCCGCGAAACAAGAAGGCACCGCTAATGGCTAAGACCTTACAATTTATGCGTGGACGACACAAGCGATAAACGGTAGATAGAAGGCGATATAGTGGCGAGCATGTTGATATGCTATAGTTATAGTTACAATCTTTATACTCAATTTGTTCATCGACAACAAGGGGACAAGAGAGACTTTAGGGGTTCTGTTAAGCGAGATTCTATTAGACATTGTCTTACCCAGTGCACCAAGGAATCCGAAGGCGACTGTCTCTAAAGCATACCGCGCATGCTATTTATTATTTATTCATGTCTCTGTCTCACATTAATTATACATTTCTACAAAAATTAAGTTTACTCCGAGCCGGATAACGATTGTAAGTTGATTACGTTTTTGAATTCTGCGCAGGTATTCAACGGAATCGGATTACTTTCAGGTTAATACTTGTTCGATTGATCTTTTATCAGTGTATCTGAAACTGGAAAACAGCAGCGATCTGTTCCACCTTTACTTTTAAACATAAGTTCAATGTTCATTTGTGCTAGAGGGCTGTGCGAGTGTCCAAAATCCAATTAGTGTATATAAAAGCGTGAATTAACGCAAACTCTTACGTATATGCCTAAATTTATATATCGAACTTCCTAAATTATTAAAAAACAGTTTTAATTGCCTTTAGATGCATCGCTCATCTAGTCGGACCGAATACGTTGTGGAAGTAAATCTAAATATTGAATACATTTTAGTCTGGAACCTATATTACCACATCTTCCCTGCTTAAAATATATCTCTGTAATCTAAACTTTGAGACCAAAGTTCTGGAAATAAATAAAAATGTTAAATAATTTGTAGTGTGGAACTAGTTTTGAAAAAACAAAATTAAATTATTAATTTCCCCCTTGCCTACATAAAATATTTTTGTTTTAGCCTACATATGTCTGTTTTGAGACACTTCAAATTCGAAAAGGAAAAAAACAGTCCAGTCTATCTAAATTTTAAGAGCTACCAGAAAATATCATTGAAAGTAATTGTAACTTAAAACGAGGTCGTTTTTTGATTTTTAAACGAAACATTCTGATTTGTGTAAACCACTGGCAAAATATATCGACAAAGAAATTCGACTGTATTGAATGAAAAGCTTAGATTAGCCATTAGTCCACAGTTTCTTCACATATTTCATATCATTTTACTGAAATGTAAATTGTGTTCTTTAAAGACTTCATCTTGATACATAAGCGAAGCATGTAAAGGCAGTATACACTGTAATCAAAGTCGTTTATTCCACTAGTAAGCTAACGGAAACAAAAAAAATAATAAACACGGAGCAGACTCCTCTGTTAATTGTTAAAAAGCGGGCAAATATTATATGTAAAGGTAAAGACAAGCAAACAAGTTGTTTCACACAATAGTAACAGTAATATTATACAGACTTATTACAAATAAATTATTATTTTGAAACATAAACCATCAGAGAGTGGAAATTCATTCGGTCTGTCGTGTTTCATCTAGTTGATTCGATTCAGGTGCCAATGCAATACAGCGTCTTGCTGGGCGCGTAAAAAACGTCGACCAGACGCTGGCAGGAACTATTGAGAGTTAGCACACGATTCGTTGTAGCTGATGAGTATGAAGTTGATCCGGAGGAGGAGCTTCCGGCGCCAGTGCTGTCTCTGTAGGATGGAAAATTGAAAATTAATAAAAGTTGAATGAGAGTTAACATAACGACTAACGTACCCCATGGGCGTCAGCTTCTTGATATCCCACAATCGTAGGCTGCCATCGGTGCAGGCTGTGGCCAAATGCTGATTCTGCAAACTCCAGGAGAGGGAGCTGATGCTCGCCGCATGATCCTTGAGCTCAGCCAGCTGCGCTCCGGCCGCTAGATCAAAAATGCGAACCTTGGTCTCCTCGCCGGCGGCTGCCAACATCTTTCCATCTGGACTAAAGGCCAACTGTGTAACGGCTTGCCGACAGTCTGCAAAGACGCGCATAAGCTTCCCGCTGGTTGCGCACCAAAGACGCACTGAGTGGTCCGCCGAGCCGGTGGCTATATAGTTGCCATTCGGATGGAACGCCACGCACTGTGGAAAAGATTCGATGTACTATTGTTGCCTGGTCGTAGGGTGTTACTTACCTCAACGTCCTGCGTGTGACCGGCGTAGATGATGAGGGCATGCTCCTTTTCCAGCGACCACAGGCGAGCTGTCAGATCCTTTGAGCCCGTGACGACGTACTGGCCAACTGGACTCTCGTCCAAACACCAGATTGGATAGTTGTGACTTCTGTAAATGGCAGCGCAGTGCAGATTATGCGCCCGCCAGCACCGCATGGTGGCGTCCTTGGACACACTGTACATGAGCGGATAATGGGCTGAGAAGCGCACGTCAGTGACGCCTCTGGTGTGACCCCTCAGTTGCAGGCCACCGAATTCGTTGCTATTAAGAAAATTAAGATAGTTTAAAGGCTTCAAGGGGATTCCCCGGTGTCTAAACTTACTAGGAATTGTCAGTGTATTTGCTGTGCCTTGCCCTGTTGCGCTCTCTTCGCTCTTCCTCGGAACACCGCACATCCTCCTCACTGCCGTTCTCATCCTCCTCATCCTGCTCCAAGCCCTTCTGTTCTACGCAACTGTTCAGCTCCCAAGGGCACTGCGATTGCGGATAGCGTCTGTAGAAGCTCTTGCCGCGGCAGCTGTGCTGGTTGAGCTGCCACAGCTGCACGGCGGAGTTGTCGAAACCGGCGAGCAGGTGACACTCGCTGGAATCCAAATGGGCGGAGGTGAGGCCCCGGGAGCGCTCGCTGATTCGAAGAATGCGCGGTAGCTCTACTTGGGCTTTGAGTATCTGTTCGGTTGCTGACTTGAGGCTGTCCAGGCAGGCGTCTACATTAAGCTGAGGCTTGCATGCTTCGGCGGATTCCTCCGCTTCGATCTCCCGCTTTATGTCCGTCTCCAGCTTGATGTTTGGCTCCTCCGCGGGTCGTTTTTTTGTAGACTTTTCGACCAATGACTTGCCCGGCTTGTGATCACCGCGGGGAGGAAAGGATACTGTTGGCTTGGCTGCCACCTCCTCCTCAGCCTCCTCGCCGTCCAGGTCGTCCGTCAAACCCAGAAGGTGATCCTCGCTGAAGGCGCGTTGCTCATTCTCCACGATATGTATTTGTAGCCAGGTGTAGAGCAGGTTCATGATCAAGACATGGCCCCGCCTCTGCAAATAGGCACAAATCTTCTCCACCACCTGGGCCGATGTGTGCAGCTCGTACTTAGAGGAGCGAAAGTGGGCCACCGTGTCGTCCGACTCGGCTGCTTCCAGCCGTGTGCAACCACTCAAGATCTGCACGAGGCGCATAAAGTAGTCGAGCTCCGTGTCTCCAGTGTCCTGGGCCTCTCTGGCAAACCGTATGTGGAAAGTGGACTCGGAGGCGGAGGTGGAACAGCCGTTGATCTTGGTGGGCGGGGGGGCATCATAGAGGTCCACAGGCGCCACCAAATGGGCATATTTGCGCAGAAGTTCAACAGCGCCTCTGGGTTCGCGCGCCTTGAGCAGGTCCAGATAGAAGTGGCACAGCATCGGTCCGTAGAACCGCTTCATCTCCAATCTCAGCGGCTCTGGCTGAGCCTCCACGAACTGTGAGAAGCGTCCGAACTGCTGGTCCACAGTGTGCTGATTGTTTGTGATCACCTGCACATTCGAGTAGGTAAAGCTGTTCCCTCCATGCAGATCCGTGTCCAACATTTTGTTTACCGCGAACTGCTGCTTGTTCTGCAGCAGCAAAAAGTCCGAGCGGCGGAAGCGTTCGTTGCCCTGTGGGAGTAGCGCCAATGCAGAGGGTTAGATTGCTGAATGGGAGAGTGTGGAGAGGAGATCCTTTACTTACCACGTAATTTTTCTGCTTCAGCAGAAGTCCGACGGCGCAGCGCAGCAAATCGTTTTTCGAGGAGGTTTTCTTGTTGCCCGCACTCGACTTGTTGTTATTGTTGCTGTTGCTATTGCTGTAAACGGGCGACGCAGCATGGGCATGGGCGTGGCTGCTGCTGCTGGCGCTGGGCAAGCTCATGGTTGTGTGTTATCCTCGCCAAATCCGTCTCCGTATCCTGATCCCGTCCTGCCGTGCGTCCGATAGCTGCAGCGTCCGATAACAGTGTTGCGACGAACTATCGGCGGTTATCGGTGTGCAGCGGAGGAAACAGCTGTTTGGCATCATTTGTTGTCGTTAGTGTTGGAGAAGTAGCTATTTTAAGAAAATATACATAATACAAATAGTTTTGAAAACAATCTTGTTTTTATCTAGGAAGCGTATTTAGTAAGTGAACCATTAAAACATACATTTCTTTAAAAGTCGCCAAGTTAAAGTAAATTATCAAAGCGGTTTTCATCCAACCAATTCTGGCTCTTGGTAGTTAGCTATTTTCTAGCCCTCGCCATTGTGAAAGGTGCAGCTAGGCTGGCATCACTGGTTCACCTCAGCTGATTGTTGTTGTTTCCCCGCCCGCGACAATTTCTTCCGCTTTTTGTGTTTCAGTTGGAGTTTTTGCCTGCTATACAACGGTACCTGGCCTTCAATCGAAGCAATTATGACCAGCACAACAAAGTTTGTCAACGAATTCTGTGATATCATCGATTCCTATGGAGGGCGCGATAAGGTAATGTATAAACACACCCCACACTGTAAAATCAATTTCCCTTCCAAACTGCCGCACACCTGTTTGTTTACATTTTTCTAAGTGTTTCCCAAAAAAATCTCAACTTAAAAAATGCATCGTGGCATATTGACGGGCTGTTTTCGTACTGGTCCATCGGGGGGCTCGGTCGGAGTTAAAGCAAACCCAACCAACAGGTTTTCGCGGTGGAGCTGCTGCTGGCATTGGACCGGGGTCTTGGACGAGGAAGTAGCGGCAGATTGGACCTTGCCTTACTTCTTTGAGAGCATTCGCAATGGGTTTCTTTGCTTCTGGCTTATCAGTCGCTATTTGGCGGCGTTCGCGTCGAGATAATGTTGAATACTATAGCCGGCAAACAGTTAACCCGCTGCCAAATAAAGCGGATAATACGCTACGAGCGAAAGGTTTGTTTGGCCCACTAACCCACCCATTCGGCGAGAAACACGCGATCCGTGTGGGTATTCCCACCCACACCCAAAATCAAGGGTTACTCTACCCTTCCGAAGAGTTCTAAAATTTATGTGGAATTTTTGTAACTTGTGTTTGAGTGAATCCTATAAATTTTTAAATTTCTATATTTTAGAGCCGAGTTTAAGACACTACATATCGGTTTTTATAGCCCCCTAAAAAGTATTTAGTTTGCGACAAGTTTGAAGCTTATATTTGTTGCACTATAAAAATCTAAAAAAAAAACCTTTACAAAATAATTTAAATTCCCATTTTAATAAAATTATATCTATAGGATTAAGCTTGCCTTAAAAGTAACACCTACCTTCGTTCCTAAAATACCCTTGCTTTCGTATTGAACAACTACATAATTCATTGATGGCTGGGCAAATAAACTGTAGTATTGATGGGTAAACAGTGGCACAACCCATTACCCATCCTGTCGGCAGGAGGAGTCCCAGGTGCACTCCACTGGCAGTCGGCAAACGAGATGCTCGTGGCTTTCGTTGTGTTCTTTTTATCGCTGATTGCGTTTTATCTGTTTGTGACATCCAAGCAATTCCACAAATTGCAGGGCTGAGGCGGGAAATCGAGGTCAAGTGAAGGTAAACAGAGATGTTGAAAAATATGATACAACAAAAACACAAAATGTATATAGTACACGTGATATTAAGCAACTATTTTCTCTCATTTGCGCAGGTAATGAAGGCGCTGTGCTACAGCGCCAAACTGGTGGCAGGATACCATGCCAAGAGGAATCCTGATCTGGCCAAGCGATACGCCACCGCCAGCTCAAAGATCTCGGGTGCCAGGGCCACCCTGCGTCTGATCGACGACATACCCATGATCCAGTACGCCCTGGAGTATGGGCTGGGCGAGAATGAACCAGATCGCGTTATGGCCGTCCTCGGCGTGACCGCCAACATTGTGGATCTGCTTTACTATCCCATCGAGAAGGTCTGCTGGCTGGCCGAACACAAGATTGTGGACGTAAAGCATGCGGATAGCTGGGATAATGTGAACTCTATATTCTGGGTACTGTCAGTATATCTGAACCTAATGAGGTTAGTACGAAGCACTAGGAAATTGAAGATAAATCTTTGATAAGCCTACATTTTCTTCAAATTATCAAATCATTTCAGAACAATGCGGAATTTTTCACTAAATCAGGACAAGCTGAACCGCACCGCCAACCTAAACGAGTAAGTAGCAAACGACCTACGTACCTAGGAGTGCCTAATAATCCTTATGAATCCTCAGCTTGGATACAAAATCCTTGGCGAAGCACCGGCTGGAAATGGTGTCCATCGTTCGCATATCCCTCGACTTTGTACACGCCGTCAGCACGCTGCCCAAGGGCTATCTTTGGGGTGGCAAGCTGTCCACATTTCAGGTGGGGGCAATCGGTACCCTGTCGGCTGGCCTCGGCATCTACCAGATCTTTGCCAAGAGAAGACTGAACAAGTAGTCGAGCTGTGGCGTCATCCTTGTCGTTCGTGTTTTCAATCTGTGTACTCGTAATTGTTGATCAAGAGTTTTAAGCTAGTCGGTAAAATGTTTTGTATGTGGGAATGATGCAGTTTTTTCTATGGCACTCGCTAGTGTTTAGCCTGTAAGATTTGTATCCTTTAAAGAAGCACAAAATACACGCTAATTGTGAAAGAAAAAGAACAAAGTTGGGGAATGTTTGGTCTGTGTGTCCTTTATTATCTGTTACTTTTTTATTGTATTCTGTTAGATTCCGATACATGTGGTTCAGTATATGCTTTGTTTTTGCCAGCAGAATGTTTAACCTATTGTACAGGCTCCTCCCATATATTGTCAGCCCCCTGGTGAGGGTTCATTACCAGAGTTTCTATTATTATCTCTCCCCGGTTCATACGATTTGTCGGTTTAGCAGTCATTGTATACAATGTTTCGTCTTTAGGCATTTTTAAAATACTCATATGTCTGATATTATACTTGTTATGCATGATTCCAGGCTAAATAATTGGATTTATAGATTACATGAGGGACCTGTTCAGGAGCCAGGGTAGCTCCTGACCTGTGGTAATGGTTAAAAATAACATTCGTTAGTAAATATATACTATATTTGGTTTCTTTTTTTACAATTTCTTTGCCTGTGTCAGCCGCAAGCGGGTAAATATTAACAGTTACTAGTTATTCGCTCCGCCTGACTGCCGCTTCCTTTGGTAAGCTCTTTAGATGTACGAAGTATGAATGAAGTTGTTATCGTTTTATTATATAGCCCTATTATATCTGCTGTCTATTAGGTGCGGCGTTTATTAAAATTCTCGTTATTTTGATATAGAGATATAGTTCAGGGATTTGTTAATTTTCGATAATATACCTAGCTACAGGAGTTGTATTCTGCTTTAATAATTATTACATTTAATATTTCCTCTTCCGTTTGCATATTCGATTGAAGATCGTCGCTTCATTTACAAAAAAAAAAGCTTCAAAAAGTTCCCAAAAAATTTGCACGCACTCAAAATATGTTCAACATTGTTCCATTTGCTTTTGTAGTTTTTGTGTAAGTGTGAATCTGTCTCAGTTTTTTTTTTCTTTTTTGTTATAACCATAATGCAATTTGAACTCTTGCTCATAACAATATATAATAATTATTGGTACATAAATAGGTATATATCTTTATTTGTATGAATTTATATTGCGTGTACATCGTCGTGTTCGAAATTAGAAGAGGCCTTCCAAGTATTCAACCCTAATCTATCCTACAAGAAACGTTGTTCGCAGGATTCTTCAGTTCGTTCTTTTAATTCTCATTCTTGAAGGAGCAAATAGGTAGTGTTTTCCCGGAGGCCTCTAAGAACTAGGAACAACATTGTACTAGTATTTATGTACGTACTAATATATGCCTTGTATTTTATAAATATTTATGTATTTGTATATATATTTTTACTTATCGGAAGCTATTTAAAATGGCACTGCAGTAATTTTTTGTTTATATTCCTATATAAGGTGGGAAAATCAATTAGTTGGGCCGCCATATCCGCTCAAGGATCCGGCGCCCGCTACTAAATATTCTTCTAAATATCCTTCCGCTCCTTGGCTATAATAACGGTATACGAATTTTGGGGCGCCATCGGTTGCCCCGCAAGTAATTATTAAAATATATATATATGCATGTATGTATATAGTATATGTGGTATTTGATTATTGCATTAAAAGCTTAGTATTCCTTTCTGAATTATCGTTATTATATATTCCTTGGTGTATATATATATAGGTTGTATAATAGTCTTTTTAAAAACCGTTCTTATTGCATTCTCTTATCCCTTATCGCTACGCTTAGGCCTAACTGGTAACACATTTGCCGAGCAAATATTGTTGGTTTAAAATTCAATTTGCAAAGTTCTTGCTAATGTTCCCCCAAAATGTGTCTCACATGTTCACTTGTGTGTCTTTGAATACAGTTGACAGTACAATGAGTAATACGATAGTAAAAATATCTGTTATAGGGTTTTGAATACGAGTATTTAGTATGCAGTTAGTTTAGAGTATAGTATAGAGAGGCTATTTAATGAGTGTTTTGGAGATATCGGCATAGGTAGAGAGATATTCCGTCCACGGGGGGCAGGGCGCTCCCCATTTTGTATGCTTTTAAAAATAATTTACTCTGTATAATGTGTAGATAGACTGCCTTAAAAGTAGAGACGTAAGATAAATCAGATGACTTGTGTGTGTCAGTAAAATATGTGTGTTTATTTTAAATATATGTACTTTGGATTGTTAATTACGTTGAATTGTTGCCTAGTAAGTACGCCTTGCATATTTTCTCTTAATATTTTCTGCTTTACTTTGCTAAAATTTAATATTATCGGTTTTTGCGTGGGAAGCGTTCGATTTTGGTTCCTTTACATTTCGTTTAAACATTATATTTTTGATACATTTGTTAATCTCACCTCCTTGACTCGCATTATCTTTAGGTTGACTTCGATTGAAAATAAAAACTTCATGTTAATCGAGTGGAAAAGCCGTGTGAAAAAGTTTAAAACTTGTATGTATGTGTAAGTGTTAATTTAAAATTCACGTTCTGTTTGTTCTTAAGCCTGTAAAAGCGTTAAAAACGTTAAAGTAAAACTGTGTAATATACGATCGAGATTGAGTCGCTAATTGCTTTTTGCCGAAATATATAGCCTTAAAAAGTTCCATTTAAAAGTCACCCTGCTTGGCCTTCTTCTTTCATTTGTTATTCTTTTGGTTAGTAAAAATATGGTAAATTTTAGAGTTATTTAAAATTGTTTACGAATATGTTTTGCAAGTGTGCGATTGTGTGTGTGTATGTGTATATTTGTGTGCTAGTGTAGGTATATTAGTGTATGTATTTAGTTATCCGAAATGTGAGCCTGATGTTCTGCGAGCTAAAAACACGTTGATGTATCCAATAGATTCGAAACATTTATCAGATTTTCTCAATAAAAGAATGGTACTGGTACCTAATTAGTTTCATTATAAAGGCTAAAAAATAAATTTAAAAGATACGCCCCTCAGCACTCCTGAGGGAAAGTGAAATAAGGTCTTTTGCTGTTGCAGTTTTGGAGCATTAATGTTTTCCTATCAAGGTAAGTCTTACGATTACTAATAATTTAGCTAAAGCACCATTTTATCCGTATATATTTACAGTTTGTCTAGCTTAGGTTAAGGTATTCTCCCTTCTCCAACTATCCACGACTTAACTGGAATAAACATTGGCTTTAAAATATATATTATTTTATCGTGGTATTCCTCTTATTTTGAGGGAATACTTTACGCCGTTCGAGGGTAATAATATAAGGGCCACATAGACATTCCTTTATTTTTCTCCACACCTGATATCCATTTACTTTCTATGATCTAGTACCAATGCCACGCTGATTCCACTTGGTAGGCAAACTTTACAATTCTTCGCGATTGCATTAAAAGTAGTCAATAAGCTTTTTGATTTGTGGTTGGCATTAAAGCGATTTAAGTGGGTGATTTCTTCTTGGTTTGGGTTCTTCTCTCTCCTAATCGAAGGCATTATTTATGTGTATAGATAGGTAACGTACATATATGTATATGGTAAATGGTTAGTAACAATGCACTGCACTTGTGGGCCTGGGCTTGTGTTTATTGCTAATCATACACACCGGCCAGGACAGTGCGAACTGGTCCTGGCTAAAGGAAACTAAGCTAGGTATAGGCGCTACAACAGAAACCGTTACACTAAGAGGCATCCTTGATTTGCCTAGACCCGCAATCCCTCGAGTACTTTAAAAATTGCTTATTCTCGCAGCAAATCGATATATTAAAAACTAAACAAATTCAACTATTCCGCTCCCTCCTAGTCACCGTTCCTCGTTCGTTATTGTTATAATTACATGGTTTTTCATATTTGTTTCTTTTGAAGACTACCTTAAAATCCCTGTAGGTTCATCGTAATGCGTGTGTAAATGTGTGATGTACGAGATAATGCTAAAAACAATTAATGCCTAGGAGGGCCATAGGCGTTAAAATGACACATAACACCCGTCGTCTCTCGTTGAGTCTGAAATACTCGATTACATTGGTTGCTCTCTGTCTTTCTAAGTATTCAGTTGTTTCGGTAAAGTAATTTGATTGTTTTTATGCTTAAATTCGTTTGAATTTAAATGTTGATATTAGACTAGTTCTAGTTTCTTAACTTGGTTAGCTTAGGAGTAACAATCAGCATGGGAAGCGCAAGGTTAGTGTTAGATGTTAAGCTTGTAATAAGAGTGGCCAAAATGAAACCAAAGGCGAAGTCAAAAGCGATTTGTTATATATATTTGTGGTTTTGTTTCGAGAATACGTGTGTGTTTGGTTTTATGATTGAATTTAGAGTTCGCGTTCGTTTGGTTTTGGTTTAAGTATAGAGTTTAAGGTTATTTTCACTATGCGTGTTTTTAGGTGTACAAAATGAGTAACTTTTAAATAAAGTTAAGGCCTTGCGTAAAGTTCAATATATAATACTATGTGGCTACATACAAGTGTGAGTATTTTAAATATAGTTAATATATAGGCGCTTGAGATCCGTTCTCAAAATACATGGAAATGAGTGCTGGACATAAATTATAAGCATAGTGCCGAGCGGAGCTCTAAAACTGGTGTGGAACGGCCAAAAAAGCCGAGGAATGATAAAGCCTTAAAACAAAGTTCAACAATCAATCAATTAATCCGCTATCGCGTTAATGTTCAACATTGATAATGAGCTTAGAACTAATCCAGAACAAAAACTATACAAAATATATATATAATAACTCAGGTTCGTAACAAAATTCAATTCGAGTAACAAAAATATAGGGGGACTGGTTGGTGTTGAGTTAAATGAATTTACAATTTTTAAAATGTCTTTAAAAATTGAAATTCCCTGATAAACGCTTAACGGACAATCCAAAATAATAATCATTTCAACTCGGGGCTTGGGGGCTTAGCTATGTAAAAAGAAACCATGTAAAATTCCTCAGTAATAGCGCAAAACATAACAAAAAAAATATAATCTCTCATCTGCCTAATCGGGAAGTTGTTGGGTCGAGTCTCTTCCAGTTACTCGACGCCAGCACTTCGGCCGCTTCGCTTGCTTAAAATTAGACATTGTACAAATAAGAAAATATAAACAGCTTTCTTAGCCAAGAAACTAACAAGTGTACTGTAGGGGCTACCATTTCACGTATCCATTCGTTTAGCATTCGAATGCCAGCTCCAAATGCTGATATGTAAGCATGATTATCAAAAAAATAGTATGAATGTGTGTGTGGGGGGGGGGTCCTTTGAGGGGGAGAGGTCATCGACCAACACTAATTGCCTTCAAGGAAATTCAAAGTGTAAGCTTCATCATATCCTACCGATCTAATATACACACATCAATAAAACTGTGTTCACAATAATGATGATGAAGATGATGACGAGCCCGGGTCTCCATCGGCTCCTGGAAAAACTCTGCCACTAAAAGTCCAAAATTCCGCATTATACGCACAAGCGGAAAAATCCGTAAAACGGTGCGGATAAATGCTTAAGCTGTCTAGATCGCCGGATGATTGTGCTGCTTTTGCCTCTGTTGCTGCTGATGCTGTTGGAAGTTATACATGGCTGCAGCATTGCCAGATCCGGGATTACTCATCAAGTTCAGATTGTGAGACTGTTGCGATTGCTGATGCTGTTGGATATGATGGTGCTTTTGCTGGTGGATCTGATGTTGCTGGTGATGCGGCATCTTGTTCTCGCCGCTCATACTGTGGCTGGACGAGGCCAGCGAAACAGTCGACGAGGATGGACCGATGCCAACCAGGCTCTGGGACTTGGAATTGCGTGTCAAGGGCTTGTGGTTTTTGACGATGTCACAGCTGTGCTGCCATTGCCAGCAACTGCGGCAAAAGTATCTAAAAAATATATATAATAATTTCAATATGTTGCCAATGTCTATAGTTCGGTACACCCACCGGAAACAAGACAACTCTCGACAATAGTAGGGACCGTGTTGAACTCCGCATATTGAGCACAAAGCATCCTCCAAATACGGATCTACCTGCACCTTTTTGGTAAACTTTGTGGTTCGAATCTCTATAAAAGCGGCCGAAACGGCTTTCATGTAGGAGCGAAAGTTACTAAAGGTCACGCGTCCCGATCCTATCGGGTACTTGTACTTGTCCGTGTCTATGCCAGCATACAACACACCATCGAATAGATCATCCATGATCTTGCCCAGCCCCTCGGCCGTTAACTTGCCATGCAAAGCGCCCACAAATACGGTTTTTGTGGGATCTAGCTTCTGGGAACTTGAGCGCACAAAGTTGGAGTCGGCAATTATCCATGGAATGACTTCCACCTGTTTAATAAGAAACGAATTTCTTATTTGTAGACTTGACTTCATTAGACTTGAATACTTACGTCCTTAGACTTGATGCGACGCGAGGAGATCTTGAAAAAGTAGTTGCTGCCACTGTGCGAGTCATCCACCTGGACCACACACGCAGAGAGTAGGGCCTTGACCTGCTTGTCAGACTCAAAGATTATGTACACATAGCCCTTGGGCTGCGCAGCTTGCTGCTCCTTTCCGGGCCACTCCACTCTGCCGAAATCGGGATTTGGGGTTTAGTTAGAAATTCGGTTATAATGCTATAGTGCGCTCTCTCACTTGATGGAGCCGAAGGGCTTAAATATCTGGATGAGCGATTGCTCACTGATGTCCCAGGGAATGCCTCCGAGGAAGACTTTAGGGGAATAGTTGAGCATGCGGTGCGAGCGCGGCGGCAGCTGTCCGCTCCAGGTACATGTGGCGTCACAAAGAGCCGCCGAGCTCCTGTGGAACTTTGCCACGCGATCCAGATGACCATCATTGGTGCCGACTCCGGTGCCGGTGCCACCACCTGTCATATCTGACATGGTTATTCCGTTGGTCGATCCTCCCATACCTATAAAACTGTTAAGGCTACTTCCCGTTACGCTGCCTATGGTGCTACCAGCATAGCTCTGCAGCAATTGGTTGAGCAGCGGCATCTGCTGCGTCTGCGCCTGCAGCAGCTTCAGTGTGTTGATACGTTGCAAGTTCTGCAATTTGGCTAGCTCCATATCCACGCTGGCAAAGTTGTCCAGGCTGCACTGGCCAAGGCAGTTCTCGCTGCCGCCGCCGACATTGCCCATGCCATTCAGCTCATAACCGTGCTGCTGCTGCTGCTGCTGCTGCTGCTGACCTCCATTGTTGGTCATCTGCTGCTCGTAGTTCCTGCTCATGTTAGCGTATTGCTGGTGCAGCTGGTGTTGGTGTTGCTGCTGCTGATGGTGCTGTTGTTGCTGCATTGAGGCCAATTTGTTGCTATTAACCGACAGCAAGTTCTGAAAGATAATTTAATTGCATTTTTTAATATGTAATATATTATTATATGAAATTATATATATTTCTATACAATTTTGTATACATTTC